>PVHP010003476.1:0-78448 GCA_004024765.1 Zapus hudsonius
CTGGTTGGCCCATTTGCCCTGGCTTGCAAGATCCACTGCTGTTCACCACCATTGATGACTTCTCTCTCCCATAGGGCTGCATGAAGCCATAACTTTTTCCAGCTTTCTGTCAGTTGGTTAACAGGGAGGAGGTTTCCTGCTCAGCTCCACCTTGATTCCTCAGTGACCTGCAGCCCAAGCATATGTGCTCTTCAGTAATTGGCTCTTACCATCTCATCCTGGTGGGCAACGAACAATCTTGGCAATGGCCTGTAATGTTTTGGGAGCCTCAGGAACCTCCCTCACCAACAACTCACTGGAAGGTATCCCATCCCTGATACTAGAACAAACTATGGCCTCCGGGTATGCCATTATATGAGGGAGAAACATGCGGTATTTGTTTTTTTGGGCTTGGGTTACCTCACTTAGTGTGATCCTTTCCAGATCCATCCATTTCCCTGCAAATTTCATAATTTTATTTTTCTTTACCACTGAATGGTACTCCATTGGATAAATAAAACAAAAATAAAGATATTTTTCCAGTCACCAACCCTAACCATTTTGTCCTATTATAGACACCTTACATCGTGTCATTGCTACATTTAATGTACTGATACTTTGTTGTAACTGAAGTTCATGTTTTATTGAGTGTCCCAGGTTTACTGGAGCTCTCTGTTTTGCTCTTTCTCCTGCTCTCACCCATCATGCAACACTCCTGGTGATCATGTCTCTTTAGGGTCCTTTTGCCTGAGATAGTTTCTGTGACTCTCCTTGTTTTTGATGACCTTCACAATTCGGGTGTTTTGTGGGTGTTTTGTAACATGTTTCTTCAATTAGAGTTTATGTGATGTCTTCTAATGTCTAGACTGTCCTTTTTTTTTTGAGAGAGAGAGAGAGAGAGACCACAGAGATAAAGTGCCATTTCTATTACATCACCTGAAAGAACCATTCAGTTAACATGACTCAGGACTGCTGATGTAATGTGACTGAGGTAGATGTTATCAGATTTCTCCATTGCCAAGTTTTATTTCCCAGTGTCTCTCTCGACTTCCCACACTCTTCTCTGGAAAATCATACACTTGACGAATGTTGAAATGGTACTCTGACAATACTTATTTATTTATTTTTTTGTATACAGGAGGTTTCATTCCTCCATTTATGAGCCATTTATATTAGTCTAGACCCATAGATGCATATTAGAGGGTTATATTCAGTGTTATGTATTTTCTTGCTCAAGTTGTTCCACTTTTGAATATTGTGAGTGGTTTAAGTTACTTACTATGTGCTTTGACAAACCTTCATAATTGTAGGTGTTTGGTTGTTGTTGCTATTGTTGTTTTGTGCACTTCTTACTTTTTGTTCTATAAACTACCCTTGGGATGATATTATATATTTTCTGCCCCCATTTTAGGATTGGCCATTTCTCAGGGTTCCTGGTTCATTTTATGAATATTAGAATCTATAGTACAGGTACTGCATTTTTGTTTTTGTTTTGTTTTTTGCTGCTTGGGAGCTACTGATTCTTTCCCATCTTATCTGAGCAAGGAAATAAGTATGTGTACATTAACTCATATGTATGCAAATTCTTATAAATATTTCTATATGTAACAATCTGTATGTGCACTAAGTTACACATGCCTTCATACCGATGTTTCCAATTCTAAACCATGACCAGATGTGTTATTTCTGTGTTCTTTCAAAGCTCATCTGTGAACTCGTTATCCAACTGTGAAAAATCTGGCTGCCACCATCCATTTACTCAACTGTTCTTTTCCAGCATGTGCGTATAGTCGTATCAGAAATCCCTAGCTGCAGTCCCATGGGAAGCTATTATAAGTGCAGTTTCTTTCGCCTTGAATCATGCAGACTCTACCCATTTCCAGTTACTTGAATGACTATGTCTTTCTTTCCCACCCTCAGCGAGGCTGTCTCATTCTCATTCTATGACTAGACTATTTTGACACATTCTGCATTCCATTCAGATATGCTCTGTCTCTTAAATGATTTTGTTTTAGCTTACATACGTTAAGATTCTCTCTTGCATGATAAAGTTCTCTGAGTGTTGACAAATGCCAAATGTTGCATATCTAAAATTAGAATGTCATACAAAGTAATTTCTCTGTCCTAAGATATCTTCTGAAATTCATCTATTCAACTTTCCTTCCTGTCCCAGGATTTCATAAACACCGATGTATGTATCATCTCTATAGTTTTACCCTGTTCAGAATGTCATGGAACCAAGAGTGTATGAAACATGCCCATTTCAGACGCATCAAGTTCACTTAGAAGTACGCATTTAATATTCACTCATATTTCCTATGGCTTTATACCTTGTTTCATTTTATTAAAGAACAATGTACATATATTATCACAAGTTTTATGAATTTATCAATTATAGACATCTTGGCTTCTCCCAAGTTTTGGCAACTTTTAAATAAGGTTACTTTAAATATGCACATGCAGACTTTTGTATTGTCACAACCTTTTATAGTAGTTGGGCAAATACGTAGGAGTGTGGCTGCTGAGTCATGGGGGGAAGGAGGCTTTGTATGACTTTGCATGAACCTGCCAAGTTCTCTTCCAAAGTCCCTGTGTCATTTTTGCATCCCCACTAGCTGTTAATGTTTTTTTTTCTTTTTTGCTTTATGTTTTTGGTAGAATTGGGGGTGGCCAGTGTTTTGGATTTTGGCTGCTGCAATGCAAGAAAAGAGGTATCTCATTGTCTAATTTGCAATTACTTAATGATGAATGATCTTGTGTCTGTTTTCATGTGCTTTTTGCTACCTCAATATATTCTATGATAAGGTGTCTATTTGGATCTTTGGCCCAATTTTAAATTGAGTCGTTAGCTATTTTTGTTGCTATAAATGAAATTTCTTCATTGAGTTCAAGGTCACCTAGGTCATCTTCTACATTGTCTTGTAGAAGATTTATAATTTTGAGTTTTAAGCTGGGTGTGGTGGTGCACGCCTTTAATCCCAGCACCCGGGAGGCAGAGGTAGGAGGATCACCATGAGTTTGAGGCCAGCCTGAGACTACAGAGTGAATTACAGGTCAGCCTGGGATAGAGCGAGACCCTACCTCGAAAAACCAAAAAATAAATAAATAAATAAATAATTTTGAGTTTTACATTTATGTTTATTCTGAGTTAATTTTTGTAAAAGGTGAAACATCTGTTATTGGTTAAATTTTGCATGTAGATTTTGGATCTTTTCAGTATTTCTTGTTGAAACAATTAGCCTTTGAAATGCCTTTACTTTTTATGAAAAATTAGTTAACAATATTTGTGGAACTCTATCCCTATAGTTTACAGTCTATTCAATGGTCTTATAATCTACATTTTTGTCTTAATTACTGTACAGGCAGGGCCTGAATTCAAGTCTGTTTTTTTTTTTCAGTGTTGTGTTGGATACATTGAATCTCTTGTCTTTTCATATAGACTTTACAATTAGTTTTTTGACATATACAAAATAGCTTGCTATAGTTTAATTGGGATCATGTTGAATCCATGGGTCAAGTTGGTAAGAATGTACACTTTAATCATACTGAGTCATCTTATGCATGAGCACAGAATGTCTTTCCATTTGTTTAAAATTCTTTTACTATATCCATCAAACTTTTATTAGTTGATTCATTATTGATCCTGGGCATATTTTATGACAGGCATGTTGTTCATTTTTGTTGATGCTATAAATGGTCTATGTTTAAGAATTTCATTTTCAATGTTCATGGTAGAACTGTAAGAAAGCAACTAATTTTTCATTTTGAATTTATGAATAGTTTATTTCTGGAAGTTTTCACTTAATATTTTCAGATTACAGTTGAGTATGGATAGCTGAAATCAGGGTAAGTCAAGTTGTAGATAAGGAGGTCTAACAAAAATAGTCACTCATTTTTATCTTGCCTGTAGAAACCCAAAGAAGCTTGCAAAGAAGAGAATGGCCATCAGTATGAAACACTGCAATACAGTCAAGGTCTTAAGTGTCTAGTTTTGGTTCTGAGTAGATAGAGAGATAGTACATGCCTTAGTGTTGTCCATGGGGAATGGATCTTGAAGGCAACTGGAGTTGGTTTTATTAGCTGTTGGGATCCCAGTGCTTTCCTGCACCAGGATTAGTTGGAAGGTTCTTGTTTGGTTGATTCTTTGGGATTTTCTACATAGACAATAATATCAGCTGCAGATAATCAATTTTATTTCTCTCTCCTCATCTGATACCCCTTTGTCTTGTTGTGTTAGGTATGATTTTCTATGATGATGTAGAATAGAATTGGTGAAAGAAGACATTCTTGTCTTGAGACTAGTGTTAGAGAAAGTGTGCCCAATAACTCACTTTAAGTGTGGTACTAATTTTCTTCCATTTAAAATTTAATATTTTATTCCAAAATTCTTTTTGCCATTTACTTATTCATTCTTTCACTTACATAATCATTTATTATATATATTCTCCAGGTAAACTCTGAATTTCACAATGAAATTTATTTTTGATTATTATACTTGAGCTATAGATCAAGTTTATGGAATTGGGAAGCAGTTCAACTGCATCATTTTCTTTATGTCATTTATTATATTATTATTATTATATCATTTTCTTTATTAAATCATGATGCTACCTTTTATGAGCCATGAGACAGAAACAAATCTCTTTGTCTCTATTTTTCAAATCTTATATAAAATGATAATGACATACATCTTACAGTACTAAAAATTTAAAGGAGTTTATGTCAAACATCAGAAGACTACTTGGCACACAGTAAGTACTCAATGAATTCCAGTGACCCCTTCACATGTTCTCTCATGTGTGGATCCTAGCTTCAAGTGTTTAGATTTGTATGTGATTTGAAGTAAAAGTCAGTAGTAGAGGCCAATGAGGTAGACAGGGGCTATGAGGGAGGGAGGAGAGGAAAGACCTAAGGGGAGGGTATTGTATATAAGTAGATGAACAGAATACTAGGGTGCAGTGGCCTAAGTAAGATAAAGGAAAGGATTGAGTAAAGGAAGGGTGGGAGGAGGGTCAGATAAAATTTAAGATGTTTAGAATAAGCCAAATGGAAATCTACTTCATTGGATAATGGCATACCCAGAAGCCATAGATTTTTTTACTAGAAAAACTTCAGTGCCAGGGATGGGATACCTTCCAGTGAGTTGTTGGTGAGGAGATTCCTGAAGGCCCCCCCCCCAAAAAAAATACAGGCCACTGACAAGGCTTTTGGTTGCCCACCTGAATAAAATGAGAAGACCTTATTACTGAAGACCACATATGCTTGGACTGCAGGTCACTGAGAAATCAAGCTGGAGCTGAGCTGGAAACCTCCTCCGTGTTAACTAGCTGACAGAAAGCTGGAAAAAACTACACTGCTTGCAGCCCAATGAGAGAGAGAAGTCATCAACTGTGATAAACAGCAGTGGACTTTGTAAGCCTTAAGACTGGCCAGCCAGACCAAGAGTGCCAACTGTTGCAATAGTGGCACTTCTCTTATGCTCCATGGATGGAAATACAGGCTTGGTACTGAAGACCTAGTCAAAAGCCTATGGTGGGGGAGGTCATGAGTCCTAGGGGAGTAACACCTACTGTTGTCTGTTTCAATGCATACATTATGCCAACCAAACTGCCTTAAAAGCACTGTTTTTTTTTAAGTGTGAATACCCATATGTAAATGCTACTCTGACTTTGGGTAGAGAACTTTTTCTTTTTCAGATGGTGGTGACCACTGGAATAACTCAAAAGACACTGCAGTCCTGAGAAGAAATGACAGTGGAGTGTTGAGCACTGGGACATCTCTCTCACACTTCCAGAGGCTCAGGGTCGATTGTGGAAGAGGTGGCTGAAAGATTGTAAGAGCTGAAAGATTGTAAGAGCCAAAGGAAGGGTAGGACTGCTTACAATGCAAATTTCCAGACACAAAATAGCCTTGATATTCATGACTTTGCAGTGTCTGACACTACCTTCATAAGACCTTCAAAATGGGAGGAAAAGATAATATTGTAGAAACAAGAGATTAATAGAGAGGGAGAGGGTTAAGGGGGATAGGGAGGGAATTATCATGGTTTATTGTCTACAATTATGGAAGATGTCAATGAATTTTTTTTTAAAAAACCTATGTTTACAATGGTCTCTCTCTCTCTCTCTCTCTCTCTCTCTCTCTCTCTCTCTCTCTCTCATAACATGTAGAATGAATCCCTTCACTATACTGGGTACTAAGTGCCTAAATATTTTTAAATATTTTTTTTCTAAGCTATAATTCCTTTCCATTTTCTGTATAAACTTTCTGAGACTAAATTAAGCATTGATCTAGTCGCAAAGTTCTGTATGTTCACCAATACTTATGATATCTTTGGACTTATAGGCAACTAAATTTTTATTTTGGAAATATTAACAAATGAAAATGAATCAAAGGACTAGAAGGTTAGGTGGTTTTTATTCTGACCTTTGTCTATAGAATTAACATGGAATGGTATTTTGTCGCTACAGCATACTTAGAAGTATGTAAATTTTTGGACATAACTATTGACAATGCTACTTCTAATTTGGGATAGTCCTCAATTAAAAATGAATCTGAATATAGAAATGCATGCTTTGTCCTTTGCTCATATCCTTTATTTACTTTATAACAATGAGTTTGGGTTGCCATAAGTATCCAGTGGAATACCTGTGTCTTTCTTATAGGACACAGTTACTTTTTAGGAGAATGTTCTTATGCCAGACTTGCAATAGCTACTCTACCATACTTTAAAAAAATCACAATTGCCATGTTAAAATTTAAAGAAAACAATCTTATATCCTTCTTACAAACAAATTGGCTTGTTTTCTTAGTTGTTAAAGGCAAGCATGTCAAAACCAAGTGATTTCTGGTGCCTAACTCCAGGAACCTTGAGAATCTCTAAAGAATGATTTTCTTTTTTTTGAACTAGGGTTTCATTCTAGTCCAGGATAACCTGGAATTCACTATGTAGTCTCACTCTCATCTCATTTTTTTGGCAAGGGAGTTACTTTTTATTCTTCAAAATATTCTTTAGAGAAATTTAATCAAGAATTAAAATGCTTCTTAAATATCTAATGTCTCTGAGGAACATTTGTCACTTGGGTTGAGTAGCGGTTAGGTAAGTAAATCAGAAACCCGGTGAGCTTCAACTGATGGAGATGATTCAACAAAGATCTCCCCTTTTCACATGCCTATGCTGGCATATAATGGCCTCTGGCCCCAGATCAGAACCCCATAATGATCAGATGGATGCAGGGAGCTCTTACAAGAGCAATTGGATTTTCAAAGTACTGGGATCTAACATGAATTCCAAAAGCTCTTAATTCATATAGACCATGAACTTGTTCCTGGAAAATATAATCATCTACTGGAGTATCTACAAAGAAAGTAGGAGTCCAGATATCAAGAAAAATGAGTACAGACACATGAGGCAAAAAAGTTTCTTAGGAAGTAACAGAAGTTAGATGCAGAATTGAAGTCTACAGGTAAGGAACATGAAAAATATTTATTTTATGTGTGACATTGTGATGGATGCAGTATTTTCATGGCATTATCCCAACTGGGCAGGTTGTGAAAGACCACATAAAAGCCATGAGGATGCTTACATTCTTTCATGTATACTGGGCATAAACCTGTTTTTTTTTTTCTGTGCAGAAAGTACTTAAGCTTTTATTCATGTAGAGGATAAAACTTAGTCTAGAAGAGAGGAATCTTCATCCCCAATTCAAAGTCCATGATCTTCAAAATCTCTTGCTAAAGCAAGACCAACTACTTGGAAAAGAATCAAAGTCGAATAGATTGTAAACTGCTGAGAGCACTGTGGTGCCAGGTTGCTGGGACCTTGAGGACAATTTCAAAGGAGAAACCATTTAATACATTTTGAGATGTTCCCTGTTCCCAGACCTATTGTATTCTTGATTTTGGTAATGTTATTAGGAAGATATGTACATCTCTCAATTAGAAAAGCTTTTGTTGTTGCTATTTCCTTCTCTGACATTTTTATAGATATGCAAATATGCTACAAAGGCTTTTTACTTATATTTTATAACCTCTAAAGGAGCACCCCTCGTTTGAGACTATACATCACTAACCTTCTCAGAAGTGGCGGCTTTCCCAACCAGTATGACTCTGTTGAGATTGCTATAGTGATAACATACTCATACAGTTCCAGAAATTACTGTAGGATACATAGCTTTATTTTACAATTCTCTTGATTGATTGATTGATTGATTGATTGGTTCAACAGTTGGCGAGTGACCTAAGGCAAGCCAATCAATATTCTTCCCCCAAAGTCCTTGTTTTAGACCTAGAAGATTCCTGACATTTTGGTCTCCATCCATCAAAGCCCAACTATCTCTGACACTTCAAATTCTTTGCTCAATTTAAATCTGTCTTAACTATTTCACATTTCTTTCCAGTATGTGTTGC
Source organism: Zapus hudsonius (assembly GCA_004024765.1). Taxonomy (NCBI): domain Eukaryota; kingdom Metazoa; phylum Chordata; class Mammalia; order Rodentia; family Dipodidae; genus Zapus; species Zapus hudsonius. Next base: position 8,389 of record PVHP010003476.1, read on the forward strand.
ATGTTGTTCTCAGAAGGTTTCACTTTCTTACATATTCCATCTCAGACAAGAGGGAGTAGGGGCTCTATTCTTTCTTGATGCCTAGGTTTTCATTTTCTTCATCTTTGCAGCATTAAACTCAGGACTCTTGACTACAAGTTCAAATTCACTCAGCAAAACACACCAGTACTTGCAACTGCACACACCATCACCCACCCACAATATACCAAGAAATGCAATGGTTTCCTTAACTTGAAAGTCAAGAAATAAAATTATATCCATAAATTTAAATGAATTCAAATATTTCAACTATTATCAACTAGATGTGGAGGGACGCATGATGCTTTGAAGGATAAAAGCAAGATACTCCTCAAAATCATTTATTAAACATCCACTGGCTGCCTAAGGTTCTAAAGTAATAATATAATATTGCTGTATTTTCATTTCAACCTTATTATAATCAGTGTTGTACAGTAAGAGAGTTTGAATAAGATCTCAACAATAAAGCAGGCTTACAACTCACTCACCATGACTCAGGGAACTAAGTAGAAAAGGGGGCAGAAAGAGTGTAAGAGCCATGATGGAGGAGAATATCCAGAGACATGGTCCCCCTCAGTAACATCACACAATGGGGGGGCGACTGGCTGACTGCTGTGTTATCCATAAGCCCCTAACCCATGAATTGATCCAGTATGCCCACCGAGGAGAATACCCAGTAGATTGGTGACAGGGAGGAGGGAAATGGGGATACCAACATATTTGCTAATACAATATATCTAAATCTGGACAATAAAGATATTGATTTTAAGAAAAAGAAAGTTTGAATAATTTCTCAAAAGACAGGAACTTTATGGAGAAATCCGGAAATGCTCTTCTGACTGCTTATGTAGCCATCTTTTTCTGTGTCATGATTACTACTGGTGGCTGCATGACAGCCGCCATCACTCATGGTCCTGTCCACCAGCACTGACCCCTGGCACTTGTCTCTGCATTATCCCCATCTTTGCAGCAGAAGCACTTCCTGACCACCATCACCTAAACCTTGACCTTGAGATCTACTGCCTCCAATGACAATACCGGTGACTCCATGAAAATCTAAGTGATTAAAGACTCAAATATCTGTTTTATTCCAAGCAAAGAATATCATGGAACAAAGTCATGGATGGAAGACTTTTTACAATGCAGAGTGACCAGTGAAATTTAGTCCATATTTTATATATTATTAATCTCTTTTTTATCTTTGGACATATTATACATACTATGTGAATAAATCCATGATATTTGAATTTTATAAGGAAAGATATTTTATTTTGTTAACTTTTATTAGGAAAATATAAAGAGAATATATTTTCAGTATACCTCATTCATTATATAATAGTTTCGGGCTATCGATTGGCTTAGAAAATACAATAATAATCAAGGGACATAATAAATAATTGAGCAAAGGTTGTAATAATGTGATAGGTACAGGGAGAAAGGGCGAAGAAAGAAATGCTTTGCTTTACTAAGAGTGGGGTGCAAAGGCATCTTAAAGGAAGTAACAAACTGTATCCTAAAAGATGAGGGGGTGTAGCCAGGAAAAGAAGTGAGCAGATTGTCCCAGAGCAAACTTCATGGAGGAAAGCCCAGCTGCCAGAAAGGTGGTAAGCAAAGCAGACAGCTCACAGGTCAGAGCTCAAAGCAATTTGCCTAGCTGACCACATCTGGGATAATATGAGCAGCAAAAAAATTAATTGTAAAGGATGATTAAGGAAAATCAATCTGACCTTATCGATGAGTTTAGTCTTGCACATAGTGAGTTTTTGTTGTGTGTAGCATACGAAAGTGGAGAAATCCCATGGCCTTATTTGCAATGGGCTTGAATTTAGGAAGATGGTAGACTGCAGACATTGTTTTGAAATCATCAGCTACATCAACAGTGACTGAGGCCTTAGGAGTAGACGAGTGTCTGAGGGAGCAGCTGTCAGGTACCTCAGCCAAAGATAAACGATGCCAAATCAAAGGATGATAATATGAACAACAATAACTGAGTTTATCTGCTGTAGAAAAATTTAAGGAACAAGTAATGGAAGTAAAACCAGTTAAGAAACTTGTTACATGTCTACAGAAAACATAGTTGCAGCCAAAATTGGAACTTATCTTCTAGTCAGCTGCTTATTCTATATATCTCACTGACTTTTTTTAAGGTATACCTGAAAGAATCTGGGTGCAATATTTTTGTGTTGAAGCAATTGAGTCAAAACTTACAAAAATTGAAGCAATTGAGTTAAAACTTACAAAAAAGAATCCAATATTAAAACATTGAGGTTTAAAATCAAATACCAACAAGAGAACTCACATGGAGGAGCTGAAAGAAAACACTCGTGAGCATGTGTGTGCTGAAATATGACCCTGTACTATTCCCTGTGGGATGGCGGGACTTGGGTACATTGTGAATCTTCACTTAGTGATGTCCAAGAAGCACTGGGAATGAGCACCCATATGCTTGACGGAAATTTTCCCTAGAGTAGCTCCTCCTACACACACAAGCTCATTAACTTTGGTAATTATAAATTTGGTCCAGTATCAATTTACCCCTGGGGAAGTTGTGCTCTGAATGAATTATTACAATTGATAACCATGAGGTTAGGAGTTAGTTCAGAGTAAACCCACAATAAAGTATGGCTATGGAAAGTTCACTGGCTGTCACAGAAGAAAAGGAAATGTGTGCTTTCAGTCATATGACACACCCCACATTTCATAAAGAGAGGGGTCATCTATCTCAGAAGAATTCACAAACTCCTTTGGTGGGCAAGCTGCTTGTTTGGGGTGGAGAGGTTAGAGGAAGCATTTCATTCACCATGTTCCCGGGCCAGTTTTAAAATGCTTAACTTGTACTTAACTCATCTTCAAAATAACTTCCAAATTACATGTGCTGATAATTTCCATTTCTCAGATAAGAAGACTGAAGTATGGAGAACTTTCAAGAAATATGACATTACTCAACTAAATGCTATCATAAGTTTTTTGGTTTATTTCCAAAGAAGTGAGTACAGAAAAATTAAATCTATTCTAAACTTCTCGAACTGATTAATTCACAAGTTGTCAGAGTGTCACTTTATCTCAAGAAACTCTTCCACAACTGTATCTAATAAGATCCACATCTATTTAAAATAATAGTTGTTTAGCTTGATATTACAAGTGTAAATGTATAGTGAGCAATGAACACATTTCTATTTTTGTATGCTACTGAACAGATAGAAACATGTAAATTCTTAGAGTTATTTATATATGGTGTAAACTTGCAGAGTAAAACCAATGTTTAGGACCACAGGTTAATGTTACTCTTGCCTTTGGTCAAAGAAGCGTTTTACAAGTGGTGGTCACTACTGGGGAGACTGAGGACTCATCAAAGAGCTGAGAATGAGTGACTGAGTGAGTGTTCAGTGTTAAAGGAGACATCTAGATCACCCCCTCCAAGTCTCAGGGACCATTGCAGAAGAGGGCTCAAAAGGAATATAAGAGCCAGAGGTTGGGGAAGAATGTTCTGGACATTCATGACTTCGCAGCAACTCTGGTTTCCTGTACAAGACTATTTCATATTGGGACCATCAACATTCCCTCATATATGATGGTGGAGGGAAAAAATCCATCACAGTAGAAGAGGGACTCATTGGATAGAAGAAGGGATTCAGTGGAAGTGGTGGTGGGGTGTGTGTGGCAAGAGAAGGTAATTTGGGGGAGGATTAAAATCAAAATTGCAAAAATCGAGTATTGATATGATTTTTAGTCTTTGCTTTCTCAGTAGTATAAATAAACATACCAATCATTCCTCCTATCATATTTCCTTTTTTTCCTCCTTCTTACATGGTTGTTTCATATTTTATTTAACCTTTGTCACAGCCACATGCTGCTGAGATGAATCTTCAAACCAGGCACAGTTTATGGGAGGAAACAATTTATTCAAGGTACAGATCCAGGAGAAGTCCCATAAAAGTGAAAGAGGCTGGTCCTCTTTCACAGGTCAAAGCAGAGAGAGAAACCCATCAAGTATAAAACACACACAGGATAGGAAACAGGCAGGGGGACAAAGGAGAGAATTTCTTCTCCTTTATATAGGCTTAGGGTGGGGTCTTTCAACTCTAGCCAGACTTATTGGCTTCCTGAGTCTCTGGAATTTCCTTCCTGCCTGGCCCACACAGAGAAGGATGTTTACTTCCAGCTTCTTTGAGCTTCTGTATATCCTGCCCCCTACTGAGAGGCTGCCTTCCTGTGAACATCCTCAGAGACCCACCCAAGATAATTTGAAAGGTCAAGTTGACAACAAAACTTAACCATCACAGTCCACCCCTTGTCAACTTGACATCAAACCATATATCCTTACATCATACTTAATTCCTAAATAAAGACAGTAACAAGATCATAATTCTGCCTAAAATTATATTTTGTAAACCAAAACAAGTTACATGCTTTTAACAGATAATGGCACAGTGCAAACATTTCCAATTGCTATGAAGCGTAACAAGGAAAGACTGGGCCAAGGCAAACTCAACAAACATCAGCAAACATCCACATCTGCAGTTCAAATCCCATACCAAAACCGGTGACTGACAGTCTCCAGATTTTTCCAATTTTGTCCCTCCAGCTAGGCTGAGCACCTGCGGAAACTTGCTTCCGAAGCCAACAGCACTCCATGGTAGCCCTTGCAAAGTCCTGGTATGTCCAAAACGTCTTCGGGTCTCCAATGCAAACCACAGTCCATCATCCAATGGCTTCACTAACCAAGCAGGGACTTCATGCCCTGGTCCATATACTGCATCTCAGCAATGGCTCCTGGAACCGTGTGTACTTCATGACCCACTCCATGCATGCATTTCTCATGCTTCCAAAAGCAATACCAGGTATACAGGACACAGCCATGTTGTTAATTCAGGGACAAAATAGACATGATTTTGAAGAGCAGATTCCTTTCTTTCAGCGATTTCCTTTCCAAAGAGTTTGCACAGTCCATCTTTCTGTCCTTCCTGGGTGGAAACACCTCAGGCATCTCTCCATTGTTTCAATGTAAAGCAGTTGTGCCATACTCAAAAGCCAGTCTCTGCCAGTAAGTTAAACTTGCTTTGAGGTTTTTCTAACTTCAAATCTTAAATTCTCAGTCCCATATCCATAGCCAAACACACAGTTCATTACTTAAATTTAACCTTGGTCAAACTCTTTGGGCATGGGCAGTAGGATGCATCCACCCCTTGACTCCGGCACACACTTCTATTAAGGTTTTCTGCAGTCTTTCCTTCCCTGTAGAAAGTTCACAAGCCAAGCCTCCAAATGCAATTCTCTATGCACTGTGCATTTCCAAAATTTTACCAGAATAGTCTATAGAACTTGGCTTACCGCTCTGGAAGGCATCTTCAGGTGCAAGTATCAAGTCCATGTCCATTCCTCCAGCACACAAGTTCCAGAAGATCAAAATCCACATGGTTAGATTCATTTCAGCAAATCACCCCACTCCTGGTACTAAATTCTATCGCAGTCAGCCACATGCAGCTGGGATGAATCTCCAAACCAGGTGCAGTTTATGGAGGAAAGGATTTATTTGTAGCTATAGATACAAACATAGGGAACAGGCAGGAGGGAAAGGAGAGAATTCTTTCACCTTTATATAGCTCTAGGTTGGGGTCTTGCAACCCTATCCCAGACTTAATGGCTTCCTGAGTCTCTGGAATTTCCTTCCTGCACTGCCCACACAGGGAAGGATGTTTACTTCTAGCTCCTTTGAGCTTCCTTACATCCTGCCCCCTACTGAGAGGCTACATTCCTGTGAACATCCTCAGAGACCTACCCAAGATTACTTTAAAGGTCAAGTTGACAACAGAATTTACTCATTGCAGTCCACCCCTTGTCAACTTGACATCAAAACTTAACCATCACAACAGCGGTCATTTGTTTATTGTAATTTTTGCAGCAAATGTTCACTTCCTGAATGTGCTCTTTCAAATACCCTGTAAATGTATTTACACAAGATTCTCATATACAGGATTATTGAGCATTTCTTTTTGTGAAGTTGAGAGAACTGGAATAGTTCTCTCATTGGTGAATGGGTTTCTATGTACTCATATTTCTCCTCCCTTCCTTTGTAGAATCGTACAATATTATTTCATTTCAATTTTACAATTTATATTCAATGAAAAAAATATTTGGAAAAAGTTTTTGCGTACATTTTATCTCTGACAACTCTTTTTGGAGAAGGCCTCTACATATATAAATAGATTCACGTTTTTTCTTTTTATGTAATACAGATTAAATTATTTGTATTATACTGTGAAAGTATCAAATTGTTATGTCAAATATTTTTAGTTGTTTTCTAATATCAACTTTACTGAGGTATAATTTACTAGAATAAAATTCACTCAAAGTTTGTTTTTGTTTCTGAGTGCATGTTTGTGTGTGTGTGGCCCATGTGGTGTAATGTGTGGTGTATGCTTGTGTGTGTGAAGATGCATGTGCCCTGGGTACATGTATGCTGAGGTTAAAGGGGAACTGCTAGGCATCCACATGTTTCCTTGAGATGGAGTCTCACTGTCATTTCTGGTCAGCCTCAGTGATGCCCAGTCTTTGCTTCCCACAGGACTGGGGTTACATGATTACACCCAAGCTTTTTATGAGGATGTTGGGGATTAAATTCAGGATGAAATCAAACCCTCTCAGGCCTTCATGCTTTCGTGTCAAGAATTCATACCTACTAGGTCATCTCTCAGCCAAGCTTTATGAGTTTTAACAACCACAGTCAAACTGTGAAACATTTCCATCACCGTTCAAAGTTCTCCTGTGTCTCTTGGGCATTCAACCCTTCCCCAAACCTGGTCCTAGATAAAAATTCATTTGATATTGACTTTTTTAGAGTAATTGATGTTTTTTTGAATATATTAATAGTTTGTTTTGTTACTGGTTATATGTATATGTAAATAGGCATTTATATCATGGTCAATTGTGTTTAGTTGAGTTATTATAAGCTGCTATATGTTTCTATACAAGTCTTTTGGAGGACATATTGTTTTTTTTTGCATTTTTTGATAAACACCAAGGATGGGAAGTGCTAGGTTATGTAGTAGGTATATATTTAATTTTCCATAAAATCTTTTCAAAGTACTATCAGTATTTTGCCTTTTAAAATTATTGATTTGTGTATGTGTGTGTATGAACACCAGTTTCTCTTGCTGCTGCAAATGAATGCCCATCCAGCTATATGTGGCCAACTGGGGAAATAAACTCTGGGCTGGATGGCTTTGCAATCAAGAGCCTTTAACCACTGAGCAATCTCCCCAGACTCCATTTTATCTTCTTAATGTTATCATTCAAGAAAAGTTAATATTTTTAGTCCAGAACAAATTAATATTTGCGTTTTTAATTCTCTGTGAATTAAGTGTCTTTGCCAAACAATCCTTGCCTACTTTAAAAAAGTGAAGTTTTTCTCTTATATCATCAATTTTTTTTTGTTTTAGCTTAACCTTTTGACCCTAAAGCTTAAGAAAATGTTCATGTTTAGTGTCTATTAAGAGATAAACAAAGAGCATTATTTTTTTCACGTGGATATCCAACTTCTTAGCACTGTTTTTAGAAATTCCCATTGAATTACATTAGCATCTTTGTTGAAAATTAATGGACCAAACAAGCATAGATTTGTTTCTGGGATCTGTTCAGGTCCATTGAGTTCTACAGATGCTTAGAGCAGTATCACATTTTGCTCATTTAGGGGTGCAGCACAAAGGAAATGGTAGATAAAATTCCTTTATAAATGTAGGCCCCAAATCCTTAGTCAACACTTACAAACCGAATTCAACAACACATTAAAAAGATGATGTGTCACAAAAAAATGGATTCATTCCTGGGATTGTTCAACATATGCACTTCAATAAAAATAATTCAGCTTCTAAGTTGAATCAAAGGCAAAATTATATAATTTTGTCTATAGATGCATCAAAATTCAGTAATAATATTTAATATCTCTCCATGATAAAAGCTCTAAAGAAAACAGAAATAGAAGGATTATGAGCTATAAAGGCATGTGATAACCATGTCGATTTAAAATGTTTATTAGCCAATTATTGTGAATCTTCCAACTTGAATACTTTTCCAAGTGGGCTATCTTTTAGCATTTTCATATGAAAATTAAAATCAGGAGAGGTAGAGAGATAGCACAATCAATAAAGTCCTCATCTTGAAAGCATGAGGTCCTAAATTCAATTCCCTTAATTTGTGAAAACGTGAAGCATAATGTTGCATGTAATCCCAATGCTAGGGAGGTAGAGACAGGAGGAATCCTGGGGGCTCTCTGGTCAGTCAAACTAGCTCAATCTGCAAGCTCCAGGCCAAAGAGAGGCCTATCATATTAAAAAAAAGTGAATGATGTTTCTGAGAAATGATACCAGAGATTGTCTGCTACTATTCATGTGTGCACACACACATATGTGAGCACACACACAGACACTCAAACGAGCACCTATATACACACACACATGCAAACAAAATTAAAATTAACTTTTCAATTAAGAAAGATTGCTGGGGATGGAGAGATGGCTTAGTGGTTAAGGCATTTGCCTTCAAAGCAGAAGGACCCAAGTTTGATTCCCCAGTACCCACATAAAGCCAGATGCACAAGGTGATGCATATGTATGGAGTTCATTTGTGATGGCTGGAAGCCTTGGACCACCCATTCTCTCTCTCACACACACACACACTCTCTCAAATTCAATAAATAAATAAAATATTAAAAAAGATTGCTGAAATTAGTAATTTTTCAGAATTGAATTGTGATATGCTTTACTGTTGTATATGTTTGTATGTACTTATGTTTACCTACGCATGCACCACAGGATTATGTATGTTATTTGTGTGCATGATTGCTTAGATTTTATGCTTATTTGTGTATGTAAGTGCATGATTACATGAGTGTGTATATGTGAGCATTGTAGCAATGTACACAGTATATTTCTGCGTGTCTGTATACTTTTATATGTGTATGGGCAGCCATATGTAATGTGAGTGTGTGTTGTATGTATACACATGCGTTCATGTGTTTGTATCTGTCAGACTACATATTCATATGTGTGTGTGTATTTTTGTGTTCATGTATTTAAATTTGGCATATATGTATACATACATGTACTTTTATCCTGTTTTTTTGCATTCCTCATGTTCCAAGACTTAAAATTTTCATCAAATTTGGTAAGTTTGTGACCATTATTTCTTGAAATATTTTTCCTGGCCTAGAGTTCTGGGATTTTCAGTTTTACATTTTAGACAATTTGATACTGTCTCACATGCCTTTGAGGCCCTAGTCATATTTTCCAGCTGCCCTAGTATTTCTCCATCATTTACTCTAAGAACTTCTATTGAAGCTTATTAATATTTTTATTGGGCAAAATCTGAAAGAAATTAAGCCCATCTGCTGACTCTTTAATTTGGGATATTGCATTTTTTGGCTATGAACATTTCACTTGATTTAAGAAAACAATTCATCCTCTCATATTTGTATTTTTCCTATATTCTTGAACATATTATAAAAGCTACCTACATCTTATTTCTGTTAATTTCACAATCTCTTATGCTTTTTCAGTCTGAATCTATTACTGTTTTTCTCCTAGTTCAGGTTACATTTTTCTAATTTTTGGCCTTTGGCAAATTTTTATTGGATAACTAGTGATGATGAATATTCCATTATTAAGAATATGGTTTTGTAACTTATACAGTTTCTGTTTTGTTCAGGAAGGCAGATAAGTTACATTTAGAATCATCTTGATTTTTTTCAGTCTTGCTTTTATATTGTAGGACAAGTTTAGAATTTCCCCTAAGAAATGACCTTCCAGAGTATCTGCTAAATCTCCTGATATTCACCACCATCTCCATAATAAGGATTACCTAAATTGAGTATATCTGTTCACTAAGTCTTTTGCCTGGATTTTTTGGAATTTTGTTCCTTTTTTATTTTTTAAAAATTTTATTTACTTATTTGAGAGAGAGAGAGAGAGAGAGAGAGAGAGAGAGAGAGAGAGAGAGAGAGAGAGAGAGAGAGAGAGAGAGAGAGAGAGAGAGAGAGATACAGAGAAGGAATGGGCGCATCAGGGCTCCAAGCCAGTGCAAAGGAACTCCAGATGCATGTGCTACCTTCTGCATCTGGCTTTACGTGGTACTGGGGAATTGAACCTAGGGCCTTAGGCTTTTCAGGCAAGCACCTTAACCTCTGAGCCATCTCTCCATCCCTCATTCCTTTTATAAGCAGCTTTCATTTGGCCAAACACTCCAAGATATCTACAGTCAGTAATTGGAGTTTTTATTCTGCGGGGCTTTCTCTTGTTTAATACTCTATCCTGCAAATTACAGCCACCTTACTCCCCTGGATCTGCAATGTTTGTTACCCTCAAGAAGTCACTATACTTTCTTGGCACCAACATGCAAGAAGCATGGCCGGTCTGAAGGCCCCTGAGTTTGCATAATGACCTCGTTCACTTCCTTCTCATTGTCCTGACCAGTTCCAGCATTTGAACACCCTGTGTCAGATAAGAGCAGATCGAGAACCAGCACCTCCATCACTGTTAGAAAGTGGTTTGTCACATTTCCCTGCAGAGATTGTGCAAATTATCACTCCACAACTCTATGATGGCAGGGATTCACACAATTTGTCAAAAACCATTCCATTTTTTTTTTGAAGTTGTCTATTTGAGAGATAGTAAGTGTATGTTTTGTTATCTATAGTTTTTCAAAAAAAGCTTAAGTTCGGTCATTTTACATATACTATGATATTTATATTTATTTTTTTTTTACTGCCTATTCAGGGCACTTAGGCACTTTCCTATTATTTAATTGGTTTGTTAGTCTCTTTTATGTTAATCAATTGTTCACTCATTCAGTCATTCAAAAAGTATTGATTGTCCACTGGCTGTATTCTAGGCAGGCCCTGTATAGGGGCTGGTTTTATAGTAGTAGTTTACTCTGCACTGGTGAAATTTATAATGCAATGATAAAAGAAGGGGGTGGGAGAGAGGATGAGCATAGCACAAAGACATTTGACATATCATGTCTCTGGAGAAGAATCAAGCAGAGTATGAGGCACGTTACAGGTGAGAAGGAAGGAATGTGGGCTGAGATGACTGAGCTCAGCTTGAGGGAAAATTTCAATGAGGCCAATATGACAAAGAAAAAGGAAGAAAGGAAGGAAGGAAGGGGAAAGGAGAGGAGAGAGGGTGGGTAAGGGAAAAGGGAGGGAAAGAAAAGGAAAAGAGAAAGAAGGATAGAAGGAAGGGAGGAAGGAAGGGAGGGAGGAAAGGCAAGTGATATAGTTAGGGAGAATATTCTATGAAACTTGTCAGATAACTTGAGTTCATTATTAATGTATTCACCTGAGTGTGATGGGAAGCCATTATAAGATAATGTTCAGAAGACAGAAAGAACTCACACCATGTAGAGAGAATCCTTCCAGTAACTTGGCACAAATAATACCATAAGGGAACAAGAAGGAAACAGGTAACTTGATCCAAGAGTTTCAACATGTCATCATCATACTTCTCTTCATCCTCGTCATCTGGTACTGGGACTTGAACACAGGGCATTGGGCATACGAGGAAGCCATCTTACCACTGAGCTATCATACTTAGTTCCTTCAACAGATTATTTAATAATTTGTATTGTGTTGAGTTGTAGATTGTTTTTTATATGCTGAATTCTTGTGTTGAGTTGTAGATTATTTTTTATATGCTAAATTCTCATGTGCATTTGGACCTTCTGGCTTTTTCTTTATTTCAGCCAGTCATATTACTAACTGGAATGCCTCTAACTAAGAATGATCATTCTGCTTAGTTTACTGGAAGAGTCTTGGTTTATTTCTGTTCTAAACCAATCAGTGCCTATTATTAAGTGCCATAAAGTGTTCTAGACAGAGGAATATTTTATGACCACTATGTGTGACCCACTTATTATTCTTTTTTTTATACTTAGTTCATAAAACATGATATAGTTTACTATCAACTTTCAATGAAAATCAAATTGATATTTTGTTTGGGGGTAAAATTGACTTGAAAATTAACTTTGAATTGTTTTAAAGTAATTTTGTATAACTAACTTTTAATACTTGACTTTTGCAAACCACAGTTTGTATTATTGAACATTTGCTTCACTCTCCTTATGTAGCTTTTGTGCAATTTTAAATGCTTATATCTAGTTATTTAATGCAATGTTTTCTCACAGAATTTTTTTAAACACATGAAGAGCATAGGATTGATAATGTAAAACTATCACCAACTTAAAGTTAATACTTCTTAATTTTCTAGTCCTTTTCATATTCTTGCTATTAGTTAAATATCTTCTTACTATACTTTCTATATTATGATGTTTCTAAATTTCTAATTTCTATATTACTATACAGACTCTGGCCTTCAGAAAGGTGATATTTTACTCCATTGTACCATTATTGTTTCTAAATTCTGAAACTGTTTCTGAAAATATTTTTCCTCATGGGGGTGTGAAATCAAAATGTACTGTCAACTGAAATGATAATTTTGTGTGGCCACTGGGAAATCGAAGGGGGGGGGGCTAGGCTTTCCAGGCAAGCACCTTAACCTCTGAGCCATTTCTCCAGCCCTCATTCCTTTTATAAGCAGCTTTTAATTCACCCAAACACTTCAAGATATCCACAGTCATTTTCCTTCTTTCCTTCTTTATACTAGTTAGTTTATCTTTTAATCTTACACTAATTCATCTACAATTAGCTAGTGCGGATGAGGCAATGCCTCTGGATATTCCCCCAATATGGCTTCTACACTCTTTCCACCCCCTCCCCACAAAGTTCCTTGAGCTATAGTGGGTTTTAAGTATGTTTAATGGTGGGTTCTTAGCAGCCTCTGGAGTTCTGCTTTGGAATATTTGAGCTATTGGACTCACTGTGGAAGCTCTTGTTCATTCTTCCACTTTCTCTGCGGTTTCACCTGGGCCTTAGTTGCTATATGATCTGTGGTTAATCTCCTGCCAGGAAGTCAGCTATCATTTCTGGTCTTATTGGTAAAGTTGGGTTGTCCATGGTTCTCACTGTCTTCTGAAAAATAAAAACAGATTCTCCAACGGAGAATGAGTTCAGCATAGTTTAAATGGGATAAGTATTGTTAGTTTGGCATGATTATAATGGACGTTGCTCCTTTTTAGGCCCCAGGTTAGCGGAAGCTTCCCCAAGGGTCCAGATCCTTGGTCGGTAATTTGGCTTTGATCCCAGTTTCAACTAAGGATTCCTTGCCACTGAGAGGCTCTTTTATCCAATCAGAGAGCCCTTCCTTACCAGACTAGGTTGAGTGCCACTATTGTACAGGTGAGTACCTCTCTCTCTCTCTCTCTCTCTCCTCTCTCTCTCTCTCCATCTCTCTCTGCCTCTTTCAAACATCACCACATTCAGGCATGCAGAACTTGTGAGCATTTTGGTAGATAACACATGGTGGAGAAAACCTCACCTCATAGCAGCTGAGAAGCATAAAGAGAGATCACAATTTTTAACAAACACCTTCCTCCTCAAAACCCTTCCTACGTGCCCTCCCCCACAAAATCTCCTCCTACCAAACCCTTCTCCCCATAAAGCTCCTTCCCCCAAACCCACTGAGTGATGGATCCCTGTGGTGGTCTGAATGCAGATGTGTGCCCCCCCATCCTTAGCTACTTTTGATTCATATTAAGCTTCCTCTTTGGTATTCAGCAGGTGGAACTCTGCTGGAGGAAGCATGTCACTGGGGCAGATCTTGTAGTTTCTCCCTGCTGGGTGTGAGGAGGGCTAGTTTGAGCTTTGAATGTTGGTGCTTGCTGGTGTAGGCCTCTTTCTCTGGTATGGATGCTGACATGAGCCAGCTTTCTCCGCCATGATAGTGCTTCCCCTGGAATCTGTCTGTAAGACTGAAGTAAGTCCTTTCCCCCATAAACTGCTTCTGGTCAAATGTTTGACCCAGCAATGAGAAAATAACTGCAACCATCCCTATATGGGTTAATCCCTTCATGAGGTCAGGGTACTCCTAGTCCAATCACCTCCCAAAGACCCTCACCTCTGAACAATGCTGCAGTGAAGACCAAGCCTCAACACATAAGCTTTTGGGAGACATTTTAGATCCAAACTATAATAATCATATTACTCTTCAGTAGTTATTTTCATATAAATTATAAACTTTAAATCAAATAAGGCTTTTAAAACATGATAATTTAAATTCACATTTTGTAATTTTAACTTTAGAAGCTAAGCAGCTTTAAGATATTCTCATAAACATTATTTTATTTCTTTATATTTTTGCTTGCATATATGTGATGTGGTGTGGCGTTTGCACATGAATGTGCCATTACAGTGCCCCAAAAGCTCTCCTGCCAGGACCAGAGCAGAAAGTCAGGTGTCCCACAACATTTTTGTTCCACACAGTCTCATTTGAAGCCACAGTCTCATACTGATACAGGAACTTGCAGTTTTCCATGAGCCCAAGGAATTCTCTAGTCTGTCTCTGGTCCCCTTTGTTGTCCTGGGGTTATAGGCATATGAGACCACACAATACTGCTGTTTACATGGGATACAGAGATGTGAATTCAGGCCCTCATTTTGGGCATGAAGTATACTTAATTGCTGAGCCATTTCTCTAGCCCATATCATCATTTTAAATAAAAGTATAATATTCTATTGACAATACACTCAGTATTAATAAGCTATGAATGCTTGGGTTGTGCTAGACTCTATGGTACATATAGCACTTGATTTCAATATGTGCAGCTGCCCATGAAGTGAAAGTCCACAAGTCTACAAATCGTTTGCATAGACTTCTAACCTCTTCAAGATCATATTGTGCCCCGTGACTCAAACTGCCTACTATTTCCCTGTGATGGTTATGTTTTGTTGTCAACTTGATCATTTAAGTTATCTTGGGCAGGTTTCTGAGAATGTTTATAGGAAGGCAGCCTCGCTGTGACGGCAATGCAGGAAGGAAATTCCAGGAACTCAGGAAGTCAACAAGTCTGGGAAAGGGTTGCAAGACCCCACCATAAGGTGGTATAAAGGGGGAGAAAATCTCTCTTCCCACCCCTTGTCTGTTGTTGTGTGTGTGGCTGGTGAAGGGTTTCTCTCACTGCTTGCAACTGCAAAAGGGGGGCAGCTTCTTTCACTATTTTGGAACTTCCCCTGGATCTGTAGCTTCAATAAATCCTTTCCTCCCATAACTGTGCCTTGTTTGGAAATTATTCCCAGTGGCATGTGGCTGATTACAACATTCACTTTGAGCCTTTAGCAGTTTCATTGATTTTCTTATTATAAATGATGCTATGTTGAACATCTTTGATCTGAGACCAATAGCAGCTCTGGCTGTATTGGGGGCTGCATACTGTAGGCTATGTCTGCGGAACCTCTCATGGTGGAAATAGCCCCTCTCAAGCTGTAAAGATAATCCAGGTCCTGAACTACTGAAGCTTCGCTTTTCCCCCTAACTTTATCACAGGGATCATAAAGTTCAATGTGTGTTATATTGATTATGTTTTGATGGACCTTTTATATTTTCCCATGGGCACACAGAGGTAATAGAACAAAGCAGTCTATTCTCTTTCTCATTGATGAAATACTGAATATGGGCCAGAATGAAATATTATACTTCATCTTTTATGTAAGAAGAGTACTAATATAATTATATATATGGTTTTTTACACACATCTGATTATTTTAAAGCAATTCTTCAATATATATACCATTTGCTAAAGATGAAAACAATTTAGCATACTAATGGTATGCATATCTATATTTTTGCATAAAAGATAAATTTGGCTAAATACTTGATAGAATAGCACATGAAGTATGTTCAACAATTTTTCTTTAGTTAATGGGTATTGTTTTTTGATAATCTTTAGTGAGGAGAATGCTGCTTCCCATAAATACATAGTACTAAATGGCAACCGTTTGTTCAGTGCCATTGCAGAAATTGTTGTACATTCTGTCCTCACCCCAAGTCAAAATCCATTTAATGCTCTCTAAAAATGAAAGTCAAGCCAGCAAGTCAAACAAACTTTCTAATATAATACAATACAATTCAATATATTCTAATTTAATTGGTTTTTTTTTGGCTACAGAATGGTAAGAGGAAAATTTAGAAAACTTTTTTTGTGTGATTAAACATCTACATTTCTGTAAGAGTAGAAAACTCAGCATAAAACCACTGCAATTCTGAACATCAATTGTCTTGAATCTGAGCCCATGTGTTTCAGGAAGCATTTGTTGGCAGGGATTCAGGGAGGCAGGGAGGCATGCTCAGTAGAGTTAGCATTCAGGACCCAGTCTGTAATGAAATCAGTGATCCATGGGTGAGCATTTCCAGAATATTTCAGAATTTTGTTTCATTTTTGAATTAATTTTTGGTCTTTGGGCTTTCTGAATCATTTTACTATTGCAAAGCCTTTTCTAACTCCTGCATTTAGTTCTACAACTCCTGTACTGTGTCTTCATACACTGTGTGCTAGCGTGTGAGAACCTATGGAATGCTAATGTTCCTTCTCAAGCCGGTATGACAGAAGTGCCTTGTGACTCAGTTCTGGCTAATAAGAAAGAAGTGACCCCAGCTGGGAAGGGTCCTGGGAAAAATTTTTGATCTTTAAAACTAAACAAAGCAAAGCAAAACAAATTCCAATGCCTTTTTGCCTTTCTTCCTTGTGTAGCTGACAGCATAGACAACTTTCTGAGGATGCAATGGTTGCTTTGTAACCACAAGGTGAGCCACCTAAAGAAAAAGTCAACCAAAAAAATGATAGCAAATGAGGAGAAAGAATATGGGGTATCTGCTGCTTTGTGGAGCATCTGAAGTTACTTGAAGCAATCATACTTCTTTTACTTTAACCCCCCCAAAGTTCTTTTTTCAATGAAATAGAGTATTTTCAATTTAAAGCTATTTAAATTTTAAAGTGCTTTCTACTCAAATCCGTATATTCTAATAACCTCAGTACTTATGACCATTACTACCTCACACTTAGATTTGTCCAATAGTATATAAAAGTTATTTAACTGTAAATCCTAGGGAAGGGAGGGAGGAAGTAGTATTCTGGGCTGTAGCTTTTCGGAAAAAATATTGTCAGTTTTGTCATCGAGATGCTTGTGCAGAGAAATGCTGGTGAGGCCAACCTACAAGGGGATGCGAACATGAGACCCCAGCAGTAATTTGAGTGATAAGAAACAGAGCATCTCACCTGCAAAGGGGGATAACAAGAAAATGTGAGGACTGCAGGCCATACTCTGAAAGGAAAAAACAAACGTCTCTCTATGGATTGTACTTATCTATGACTCATCTGCAAATGGGCTAGGTGTTTTAATTTCCTGTGCGATCTTGAAATTAACATAAAAAATAGTCCCAAGCTACTTACATACTTAGAGCACCTGGCTAAAGTCAAAACCAAACTTCCCTGGAGGGATATACCCTCAATCCAGATGGTATGTCCAGAGATAAAGTCTCACGCAGCATGAGGTCACAATCTAAAATTATAATGAACACCAGAATCCAATTTACTACCAAGTATCAGATGTCACAATGGGCAACATTTGACTCCTATGAATATCAAGGTCATTAGAATTAGAGATAGAATTTATTGAATATACTTTAATAATAGAAGATATTCACAAAAATGCCACTTGCTAGTAACAGTAAAGAAGGAAGTTAAATTCTGGACATGTTTGAAGGTAGAATTGGAAGAATTTCCTAGCACATTGGACATGAACTATGAGAACATAACAATTCTATGTGTGGGTTGTAATTTTTCATCAGAACCAAGAGAATAACAGATAAGATGAAAAGAATAACTAGATGTAAAGAAGATACAAGGAGATACAATGATTTCCTTGTTAGAAAGATACAAGTACATCAAGGTTATACATAAACAACAGAAAAAAACAATATAAACTAAGTATATAGTTAAATGGAAAAGACTACAAGAATTTATAGCAAATCCTACTGTAAAGGACTTTTAAAGAAGCCTAATATTTGTGAGAGCAAAAATAATAAAAGTAAAATTATGAATTACTTCCATAGCATCTTAAAAGTTTCAGTGGCTATATATAAAGTGCTTGTACTCAACAATTAATGAATCCATATTTATGCACACATTTGGTACTTAAAACAAGCACATTCATAATGAATTATGAAACTAGTGCCAAAACTGAAGGTCATAAATGCAACATTGTCTGACACAATACAGTTTAGTTAACTATTACTAACAAGTAAACAAGCCCAGGTGTGGTGGCACACACCTTTAATCTCAGCACTTGGGAGGCAGAGGTCGGAGGATTGGGAGGATTTGCTGTGAGTTTGAGGCCAGCCTGAGACTACACAGTGATTTCCAGGTCAGCCTGGGCTAGAGTGAGACCCTACCTTGAAAAACAAAACAAAACAAAACAAAAAAAAGTAAGTAAACAGTTAACTCTCTTCTTATAATCAGTCATTCTAAGATATTTTATAAGTAAAGTTTTAAAATCTTTTGGTCAAATTTAAAATTCAACAAAATGAGAAAACATTAATCAGTTATATTTTATCAAAACATTGTGTTCAAATTAGCGTTTGAGATGTATTCATAGTTTCAAATGCTCATATAGAATGTAACTTTTATTGACTTCAGAGCTATAATGGCATTTGTTAATGTTGAAACATAGTTCAGGACATGATCAGCTGTTACAGCCACCTTCATTCAGCACTTTCCTTGTTAATATAGATAGAATGCTTTCTGGGATAGATGAACACATTTATCTGTGTTACTTTAACAGCACAGTTCTATGGCATGCTGATCCTGTCCATCAAAGTCTACCTCTGTCTTCCATTCCATTTGACCCATTTGAGAGCTCCCAACATCCCCTTTCCCTTTTATTCTGGACACTTCCACCTTTCCTTCACCTTCGGTCTTTTCCTCAGATTGTGTTCTCAGATTGCATCTCTCAGTCTTATTCTAGCTCCAGCTGACCTGGAATTCATTCTATAGACCTGGATGTCATGAATTCAAGGTTCTATCTCAGCCTCCTGAGTGCTGGGATTAAAGATTTCAGCCACCATGCCAGACTTGAATTATAGTATTTTTATGTACTGATCTCTTCTACTTATCTAAACCTTTTAAGGGTGAACACCATATCTTAATCATTATCAACATAGTGCCTAACACATGGAATGCATTCTATGAAAAGTCACTAAAGTCAAGCAAAGGAAACTATGCAATTCCTCTGTGATCCTTCTTCGATCCCAAAACAAATAACCTCTAAAAGCTTCTATTCTAGTGATATGAGAGGTAACTATAATTTCATACAGACAAATATCTAGCTCTTTTGAGCATTATCAGAAGAGATTTAATGAAATAGAAGAAAAGAGGAATGAAGATCAATGCATATGTTTCTAGGGTTTAAAATTTCAGTGCAGACAAGAAGTTCAGAAAGGCAGCAGGAGAGAGATGGACGCCCAGCTAGGAAGTGTGAAATAGTTAACACATGAAGTTTTTAGATAAGAATTGAAATAAAGAGCACAGCCAGGCATGGTGATGGAGAAACCAAAGGAATAAAAGAACAAATGGGTTTCCCTAAGAGAAGATCCAACATTGTAAGTGAAACAAAGATGAAATGAAAATTGAATATATCCTTGGCTGTAGGCTCAGAAGTAGCTCCTCTTTTGTACTTGGCCTTGGTGAATTCCATAAGAGCTAAATGACAGTTAAACTGTGGGAGATGTGCTGTAATTTAGAATGATTAAAAAGCCAGACCTGGCAGTACAGAACTGTAATCCAATACCTTAGAGGCTGAGGCAGGAGGAGGATCCTGAGTTCAGGCCAGCCAGGCTACACAACAAAACTCTGTCTCAAAGGTAAACAGAAAAAACAAGGTTGGATATTTAAAATAACATTCATTTTTAAGGCAAACACTTTCAAAATCTGCATTAACAGTGAAAAGTAGCTTTTAAGAAGAAAAAGTTTACATATTTTATCATAATTTTTCTATGTATACAACTTCACACATTTCCTTTCTGTTTATGCAAGGTAAATCTTCATTCTCTTTAGGGAGAAAGTAAAGTCCAATAAATACCATCTGATTTCAAAAGTCCAACTCTTCTTTCAGGATAAATTCACATTTTTCTATGCCATACTCTACACATTAATTTCAG
Organism: Zapus hudsonius; assembly: GCA_004024765.1. NCBI lineage: Eukaryota > Metazoa > Chordata > Mammalia > Rodentia > Dipodidae > Zapus > Zapus hudsonius. The sequence goes on from PVHP010003476.1 coordinate 28,506, forward strand.
ATGGTTTCATTGTATCTCAGTGAAAGTCAGGGTGGGCTCAAAGGGGAAAAAGGAACATTTGGTCTTGATTAGGAGAACGTGTGACGCTGCTGTGGGGTGGGATCTGAGGGGGATGGTGGGTAGTTGCATGGTGTATTAATAAGAACCAGTCTGACACAGAAGATCACTAAAGCAGGATGATTCCAAGACAAAAGCCCACATTCTGAACTCCACACTCAGCGCAGGAATAGAGCACTAGTCTTTGAAAGCCAACCCTGTATTTAGAAATTTGAAATTGTGCCATGGCCCAGCATATAGAAATACGACAGGCTTATTTTACATTCACACACAGAAATGTCCACCCTATTATATCTTTATATCTTACATAGGCACCCGAAGAAAGCATGTTATAGACATTTTTGCTTTACATGTATTCTGTTATGTTTTCTTGTCTACATGTATTTTCAACTACCATGGAAGTTTGAGGACAATCCAAAAAAAAAAAAAAAAAGATCATTAATGAATAGTTTCTGTTCCTTGGAAAAAGGATCACAAAAAGATTTTTCTTATCTTTTCCCCTGGAATTATCTACATACACATACATACATATACCTATACATCATATATAAAGTGCGAACATCTGATAGGGAGGCTACTAAAAATAGAAACTAGGTAATCCAGAATGGTGTATATTTGTTAACCTATACTGTTCTAACTCTCTGATGGAGATTGTATTTGTATTTTTCAGGATATAGCGAGTGAGCTGTGGCCCATATAACCCTACCACCCTGTGGAGGCCTTGGTGGAGGGAAAACGCAGAGAGAGGAGCGGGACCACCCGACAGCAGGCCAAAAGATGAGATCATGGCAAGAGATGAGCCACCATAGTCATATTGTGGAGGATCCATATGAAACCCTGCAGAGAAGGACGGGATGAACAAGAGACCCATAGTCACAGCCATTCAACCAACTCTGGATAAGCCAAATGTGTTTGTGTTTTTCAGGATGCAACGAGAGAGCTGTGGCACATCTAACCCTACCAACCAACCTTAGGCCGATGGCTAAGATCCTGGCAAGAGAGGAGCCACCACAGTCATATCATGGAGGATCCATAGGGAACCCAGCAGACAATGACAGATGAACAAGGGACCTATAACCACAGTCATTCAATCAACACAGGATAGGCCATTGAGACAGAAACCAAGAATTTTCGACACAAGGACCCCTAAGCTCACAACATTAAAGCAGCCTTATTACTCATCCACCACGACTCAGGGAACTGAGCAGAAGAGGGGGCGGAAAGATTTTGAGAGCAGTGGTGGGGGAGATGGTCCAGAGGCATGGCACCCCTCAGTAACAACATACTTGGGCTAGGAGAACCGGGCTGAGTACTAGGATATCCAGGATCCCTTGCCACAAGGACTAATACAGACAGCCCATGGAGGAGGATATCCAACTGATCAGGGATGGGGAGGGGGGAATTGGAGAATTCGGGATAAAAATGCATTGTTTGCCCACTAAATAATGCAACTCATTATGGACAATAAATATATATTAAAAAAAATAAAAATAAAGTGTTGGATGATCCATTCATTGAAAAGAGATGTCTAACTGGTAATATCAGACAACTCTCTCCTGTTCTACTAACACATTCCTTTCCACTGTACAGAAGTCAAAGATTTAAACTCAAACTGGATCCAAAGACTACTTATGCAATCTGTAGAGGTAATGAGCTTCACATTTAATTGGTTGGACTTGATTAATGTCTTTGCTATCCTCTAAACATGAGGGACCAAACAGCTCCCACTTGTCAAACCCTACAGTTGAATTTTCTGTTGTCACTTCATTGCCAGTTCAGACTACTTACCAAAATGGTAAATTGGTGACCCCATACTAATTGAGATGGAAATCAATGGAACCTATCACAGTATTCTGTGGTTACATGTGATTCTTTTAAAGGCATTTAGAAAGAATTAGAAGTTGTTTCGGGTTCTAATATCTCCATACTACAGATAAGTAGGACATGATTTTGAATACAACACTAAAATAGAGCAATCATTGGTAACTTTCTTGGGATTTTTTCCACAAGGAATGAAAATAGCAAACCTGGGTTTCCTTAAATAAAGAATATGAAGAGAAAAAATATAGAGTGATAAAGGACTTTGATTTGATCAGTTCAATAAACTAGAGTGAAAGTCTATAAACTACACCTATTATTATAGCTATAGGAACAGAATCTTAGGTGTCTTGATAAAGTACTTGAGATTGAGTGCTTTATAAAGCATGGAATTCATTTCTTGGCTGGCAAGTCTACGGTCAAGGCCTCAGCAGGCTTGTATCTGGTGGAGGATCTGGACGCTTCTTCTTTGCTGGCAGATGCGGTGACCTCACACAGCAGAAGGAAAACAAGGGCAGAAGGACCTCAGTGCTTTTCGTCTGGCACTTTTGTGAATCACTAGTCATTCACAGTGACAGAACCCTCACCACTAATCACTTTACCAAGGCTCACCCTCTTCTTGCCAGCACAACACATGGATTTTGGGTTATATCCAGACCACAGTAGATAAATTCTATGGCTGAGAAAAGAACCTACCAATGAGTAATGATGGTTTAGCACTTTAATTGAAGCTGTAGTGTGTAAGCGGCCAGAGTGACTGGAGATAATGTACTGAAGTACTGTCCATTCCAATTTTATTGAAGGGAACCACCTGTCAGAACAGGGATTTCCATACAGCTTATGGGAGGTTTAAAATGTTATGGGACTCTTTTGAAAAAACTTTATTACCACCAACAAAAGATTTTGATGGGATCACATCTCTTTTCCAAAATTGAGAGTGTAAGCAGAAATACAATATTTAATGGGGAGAAATTTTTATGACATATATTTCAAATACTGAAGAATACTTCCTTCCAAATGGTTGTATGACTTTTTAATAAAAAACAAAGGTAAAGATAATGAACAAAATTTAAATTAAAAATATTTCAAGTTGTTTAGATAGTAATGAAACATCTACAACGCTTGGATGTTGCAAAACCTGCAGTAACTTGATAGCAATCAGGAAAAAGATTTTGAGTCATCTAATTAATAGTAGGATTTCATTGTTGATCTTTAATATTTGTTTTTTGTTATGTTTAACTACTTCCTTAAATGAAATGGATGATATTTTGTTGGAAATGTACATAACAAGCTACATCTATAGGAGCCCATAAAAACTCACCCTTAATAACTTTTGGTAGTGAATTAATAGTCTATTCAAAAATTTGCACAATTCCTATTTGAAATTATTTTGCTTCTTCATTCACTTATTTATTCAATAAGTAAAATGTTGTATGACTTCACTAGGCACTGTTTGGGCACATGGTATAAATAATTCATTAATTCATAAATTAACACACTTAAATTTTTTATTTTTATTTGCAAGCAGAGAGAGAGAGAGAGAGAGAGAGAGAGAGAGAGAGAGAGAGAGAGAGTCACTATTGGTGTGCCAGGGCCTCTACCTACTGTCAACAAATTCCAGATGCATGTACCACTTTGTGCGTCTGGCTTACATGGGTACTGGGGAATTGAACTCAGGTACTTAGACACTGGAGGCATGCGCCTTAACCACTGAGAAATCTCTCCAGTCCTATTAATGCATTTTATATGCTTGTTTTACTTTTATTTCCTGAGATTCTTGTTGGATGGCAAGACTTGAGGCCATTTGGAATATAATAGAAATGAGAGATTGATGAGACAGAAATAATGAATAGCCACATACTATTCCTTTTTCTTTTTCTTTTTCTTTCTTTTTGTAAGAATTCCCTATCAATGACTGAGGTTACTTTGATTTTTGTAAGAATGAGTCTACTTTCAAGCAACATGTGGCACAATTAAGTTCACAAACAAATAAAAACCTATACTTTTGTATATTTGTTTATGATAATAAAATATACAACCATATGTACTGTATATACACAGCAAAGAATTTTGAGGGAAGTACGGATAAATTATGTATAAATCACTGAATACACTTCTTACTCAACCCAAGAAATCAGCTTGTGCTGTCATTAATTATATATTCAATTATTCATGGACCTTTCCAACTTGAAATCACAGATTTGGCAGTATGGAAAATAAAGAATATTGGTTCACTTAGGGAATTTTGCATATCAAAAATCTGAGAGAAAGAGGTTCTGGTAGAAAAAAAGCGGAGGAAAAGAGTGCAGAGTGAGTCCTTCAGGAAACGTCAATCTGTGTAAATATGTAGAATTTGGTGTTGGAAAGAACTTTCGTTCAGTTTCAGGAATGATCACAGATAATGTTGGCTATTGCAGAGCACACACACAGGCTCACACACACCTCCACCCTCATGGCGTGACTTTCTCTCACTAGTTATGTCATCCCAACAGAGTCCCTAGTTATGCAGACTTGCTCTGTACTCCCAAGCAGTGGAACACAGGGAACATTAACTTGATGTCTTTTAATTTACCTCAATGCAAAGTGGATAAAACAAACAGCTATTCAAGTTAATAGAAATGTGTCTTGTATAGCAATCTCCAGAAACCAGTTATTATTGGCTATTTCTAGTATATATTTTCATGTATTATCATTCTCCGGAGACCCATGAGGAAACCTTGCCCTTTCCTTGACTGACAATTGACCAAGATTCCTGAATGCCTTGAATTTATCACAGTCTGCTTTCTATATTTTATGGATTAGCATAGAATTTCCTAGCTGTAAGGATATAGTATCCCTCCTTATGGTAAGCCTCTTCATCCATACCTTTAGCACTGTCTCTGGATATTTTAAGTTGTTTTCAGTCAAGCTGTTCCTCTGTGTAAATCCTTTTGATGGAATCCCTTTGTTCCTGGAGCAGGTTTTAATTCTGAACCATGGGCTGCCTGCTCAACAGGGCTGGCACACTCTGACTTCACTCTGCATCATCACTTGCTTCGGCCACTTGGTACCTCTAGGTCTGAACAAGTCCCTTCTTGTCCTGGGTCTCTGTCCCTGTATTCCCCTTCATTTGGAATGTCTTTGCTCCAAGCCAGCACATTTTACTAATAATAGCCTGATGCCCTGTATTTTATTCCAACTCTGATACTTTATCTAGATCTTTAATGGCATTCCAAACTTGCGGATCATTGCTTCCTCTTAAGATATCCCGAAGTTTTTACGAAAATCCTTAAACTATACGGAAGTTTCTCATATTTCTTATCTGAATTTCAGATTTATTTGTTCAACTTTCCAACATCTCATCTGAGACTTCAACAAAGACTAAGGTTGTCCCTTTGAGCTCACTGTTTTATTTTTCCCACTATGATTAATAATTTTAATAAATAAATGAACAAAGGCTACTGCAAGCAGGAGAAACTTTGATATTAGCAAAATCTTTTGACTATCCGGTTCAGTCTACTAGCTTGAAATTTTAAAACCAACTGTAAGTATTATGACAGGCACCACAGAATAGAAAACAAGAATTTCACTATCCCAGTCATAAAGAGATGAAGCAATCTTCCTTGTCCCTTCCCAAAGTATTTTATAGTTAAACTGTGAAATGACCCATTTATTTCTTTGTCTCTGCTTTGTTTGGGGTTGAGAAGTGAAACTTGGCAGTTAATCTTTTTTTTTTACTTGGTTTTCTCATTTAAATGTGAAAGTTTGTTTGATTGTCTACCAAACTTTGTGGAAACCCCCCCCCTCCAAACTGTAAAAAGCAAACAACTCCATGTGAAAGACTGAGGGTAGAATTTGGTTTACACAGTAGGCATGAAGAATGTGCTTGCTGAAGAAATGAATTTATAACAGAATAATTGTACATTTCATAGCAATGCAGGAGAAATGGAATAAGCTTTAAAGTTAAAGGATTTCCTTAAGAAATCCTTACATACATAGTGGCTGATAAATTTATTTTGACCAATTATTTTTCTATTATTGCTATTTATTTGTGAGGAGAGAGAGAAAGATCCAGAGAAAGAGATTCATTCATTCATTTTTTTTGAAGGAAGGTTTTATTTTGGCTCATGGTTTGAAAGTACAGTCCATCCAGGTGGGGAAGGTATGGCGGCAGGAACCCAAAACAACTGGTCATGTTGTACCCACAATTAGGAAGCAAATAGAGATGAATGCTGAAGATTCGTCACTTTTAATTTTTAAATATAATGATTTTGATACCTTAAACATTTTTTTTGAGTTAAAGTCTCTCATTGTAGCCCCGGCTGTCCTCAAACTCTCAGCAAGGCTTAATCACATTGCATATTTAAAGTGATTAAGGAGTTGATTTTTATTTTAGTTATCTGCAAACAGAAAGAGATAGACAAGAGACAGACAGAGAGAGAATGGACCTGCCAGGGCCTCCAGACACTGCAAATGAACTTCAGATGTATGTGCCTCTTTGTGCATCTGGCTTGATGTGGGCACTGGGGAATGAAACTCAGGCTCTTTATGCAAATGTTTTAACTGCTGAGTGATCTCTTCAGTCCCAAAGAGTTGATTTTAAGAAAACCAATGTGAATTTTTAACAATTAAATTAAAACTTTAAGAAAACTCTTCTACACATTCTAGTTGTGGTAGACTACATCCAATGCTGTTATTTCAACACTGGCGTCTTTTAAGGTATTTTGAAAATATCTTTTCAGGCTGGGAACATGGCTCAGTGGATAAACACATACTATGCAGGTATGAGAACCAGAGTTCGTATTCCTAGATCTCATGTAAAAGCTTGAACCTGTAGTGGGCTTTGATAAGCCCAGCACACTGACTATGAAATGAGATGTGGCGACAGGAGAATTTCAATGTTCATTGATCAGCTAGCCTGGTGATTATAGCCGTGAACAGCAATGAAAGAGAGAGCTCTGGCCTCAAATGAGGTGGGAGGCAAGGAACAGCCCTGGAAAGTTGTCCTCTGACTGCCTCACAAATGCTGCATCTTGTGCACACGCATGAACATTCATGCACACATAAATGAACATGCACAGGCACACACATAAACACACACAAGAAAAATCTCTATATTTCTCTTTCTATGGAGGGTAAGAGTAAGGTATCTGTCTGTGATAGATGCCCCCATGAAAATGGTAAGTGCTAAATCGAATATCCAAAGTTTGCATGTGGTAGGTAGCACTGTGGGCCTACTCTCCTCTCCTTTCAGGGAAGACTCAGCTAAGCAGTGCTAAATACTGTCTTCCAGAAAAAGGTCACTGAACCAGCAATGCTCTTTATCTTTCATTATGATGGAAGGAACAAGTAATGGTGGACAGGCCCTGGCTTTGATGAAACCGTGACAGGCAGTTCAAGCACAAGCACACCTTCTTATAATGAACCCGAATTGGGAACTCTGGAGTATTTGAACCCTGATCAGATGAGGACAGCTACAATGACACTGAAGCTCTTTTAATTAAGGGGGATGCCCAAGAGGCATCTCTCTCACATGAGTTTGTGAGGCATAAGGAGGACTCATGTATCTAAACGTAGTTAGAAAAGACATAAGTCATATTCTTAGAAAGAATACCACAGGCTGTCTCTAAGACAAAGGCTTGAGACAGTGTAAGTTGTAGGTGCCATTAAACATGTCCTGTGTACTCCGCATCTGCATGCTTCCCTCAGAAAATGAAAAGGTAAAGCTCCTATTGTTCTTTCTTTTTTAGAAAAATTTATTTACGCAGAGAGAAACAAAGAGACAGAGACTATGGGCATGCCAGGGCCTTTTGCTATTAAAAATGAACTCCAGATATATGTGCCACTTTGTGTAAATGGCTTTAAATGGATATTGGGAATCACACCTGGGCTGGCCAGCTTTGCAAGCAAGTATCTTTAACTGCAGAGCCATCTTCCCAACTCTGAAAAGTTCCCCTTTCTCAATTTATAAGATTCAAAGTTTATTACACTTAGGCAACAAAGATTATGTTGGTAGTAGTTGCCTTTAAATTTACTTGATTCTTTGGAGTCATTCTGAAAATATCTAGCTGAATAAATTAAAATGTTAGACTGGAAGCATGTAAGCCTAGAGGATGTTGCAGAAATCTACAGGTTCACTGATGTGGAGTGTTGGCAGTAGTAGACATGATATTGTCAGGTTTCTTACTCCTAGACAAGATCTGGGAGGGCTCCAAGTGTCTTTTCTGTACAGTACAGTTATCCATGAGAACTTGCAAGACAGAATGTAATTCCTCCCAAAAGCATGGGATTTGGAACGGGTCCTGCCAGCCTTCCATACTTGGCTCTACCACTAAGAATTTTATGTTGATTTAAGACACTCTAAGTGAAACTTAAATAGCAAAACACAGAGATTAGTGGGAAGAAAAGAGATGCATATTTTATAAAAATAACATAATTTCATAAAATGTTGAGCTAAGGAATCTTTATTGAAAGAGAACTTCAAATTATTAAATTATACATATTGAACTACTATCTATGATGCAGTTTTCTTTTTTTCTTTTTTTGGGGGGGTTTGGTTTTTTGTTTTTTCGAGGTAGGGTCTCACTCTAGCCCAGGTTGACCTGGAATTCACTATGTTGTCTCAGGGTTGCCTTGAACTCCTGGTGATCCTCCTACCTCTGCCTCCCGAGTGCCGGGATTAAAGGTGTGCGCCATCACACCTGGCTTATGATGCAGTTTTCTTTTGTGCACAAATATCAATTTCCTTAGGAGATCTCTGTCAAAATGAATGTATCTTTATTCTTGAGAGGAAGCAAGCTTTTTTTTTATGGAGTTCCTTGGAATCCTTGAAAAAGAGCAGGAAGAGAAATGTTTCCATTATTCATGGTATGCTTCAGTCCTGCAGGCTAAACAGGCAAAATGGTTGCACTTGTATAGACAAAGTTGAAAAACTCCAAAGAGTTTTGGATATTGAGCTCTTTAAGCACAATCTCTACATATACACCTCATATTATCCATACCTATTATCTGCTTTCTTCAGTCTATGGAGTAGTGCCTGACTTCAGTCCACCATAGATTATGATCATTAGCAAGTTCAGACACATTGGGAGAGGATATCAGAGGACTGAGTAACCTATTCTAGTTGCATGGAGCCTTTTCTCTTAATCAAAGCAGGTAGAATTGATTTACACTTCAAATTTCTTGGTCATTTGGCTTTAATGTATCATATAGATAATTTATTCTACTAGGAAATTCTCCCTTCTCTCCCTTCCACATTAACTGTAATCTTATAGTTTTGGGGGGGGATCTTCTGAAAACAGGTGTATCTGGGGTTCAAAGCTCAACCTCTTCTATATTTGTATATGATAGTTATTTGCAGGATCATAAGATAGAGGAGATGATGATACAATTCTTCACATAGTACTTGAAGCATAACTTATACTCAGTTAATGACGGCTTGTAGTCAAGGCTAAGATCAGCCTCTGTTCTTTTAAAATATTAACTAACAGTGTTATCCCCAACAATTTTCCCTTATTTTCAGTTCCTTCACAAGCACTGCTTAGAATCTTCTTCACAGCATCACACAGAAATCATGGAAAAAGATTTACCTCGTCTGTTCTATAGTTTCAAAACGTGATTTTCTATATAACTCTAAGCTTACTTGGGTTGAGAAATAGCTAATTTTCCTCCATTTTTATCCCCAGAGGCTATCTTAGGCACCAAGTAGAAGTGCATGAGGAGGGTCTATGAAATGATTCTGAAAATGAATTTCGAGGCATACAGGCCATGTTCCTGGCCATGCATCTAAAGCGGGAAGGCTTAAGTAAACAGTTTTCACTCTCTACTAGAAACAAATGTGCAGGATAAGTTTGTGGATGGTATTTGGCAGATTTGGATCATTTTGGAAGATATGGAGGAAAAAATGTTTCATGATTATTCTAAATTCAATTTACAATTGATTTAAAAAGCTTTTCTCTTTGGTTATTACAATTGTTTAGGTTTTGAACCTCCTCCTCTAATTACCATGATTTCTGGCCCCTTGTACGCTTCCTTCATTTCTTGCCAAGGAACCAAATCAAACCCTGCTGTGATGAAGCTCTCTCAGTTTTTCCAAACAGGCATTGTCTTTTCAGGAATACGGAGAGAGTGGAGGAGGGGGAGAGTAGACATTCGGTTGCATGATTCATCCCCAAATCTCACTCCTCTGGTACTTGCTAGCTGGGTAGTTCAGTGATTTGGTGAGCCTCAGCTTCAGGGAGATTTGATGACTAATAAGGTAAGGTGGAGAATGTTTGAGGAAGATACCTGACCTGGATTCTGGCTTCCACATGCATGCGCACACTCTAGTACATGCACACATGTATGTGTACACACAGGCATATATGCACACATGTACACATTCACATGTACACATGTACCCACATGCACACATGTAGAACATGCATACATGCATGCACACTACATACAGAGAAATTATCCTTGTATTAAATTCACATTTCCTACTTGGAAATGCTGTCAGTTCTTAAAACTGCTTCCTTGGCATTGAATGGCTTCTGCTTCATATGAGGTTTTAAGCTGTTGGTGAAAAGTTTCCTCTCTGTTCTGCCTCATCTAATTGATGTTTTCCTGCTGCACTTGCAGAAGTTATTTGCTTTTCTTATAATAACACATTCTGTTCAAAACTATATAGTGGCTTCTAGATAGAGCCCTTAAGAAACTAGTCTGATGATTTGATTGAAAGCTATTTTCCCTGTTGTTTCTCTGATAAACAAAGTTCAGCAAATACATAATATAACTTTGTTTACCTTAACTTAGGCAAAAGGAGAGGGTGTGAGTAATAATAAGTGGCTTCTAGTTATCTTTCTTGTTTTCAATGTGCTTGATTTAAATTTTACTTCCAAATGTATCTATACTACAATGTGAGCACTGATTTTCTGTACTCATGAGAGAGAAATCCATATAAGTAGATAAAGAGATACATTTCACATCAAAATAATTAATGATATCACCACATTTTAGTAATAAGGGACAAATGACTTTCTACATACAGAGCAGAAACGATTTCCATTATGAAGAATTATTTTTTTAAAGTAAAGCAAACAGTGAGATGAATATTATTGAATGTTGTAAAGTTATATTTATATTGAAATGATCTTTTATGCATGCACTTGCATGTGTATGTGTAGAGTGTTATGGGGTGTGGTGAGCGTAGTGTCTGTGCTGTGTTGTGCACACACGTGTGTGTGTGTGTGTGTGTTTGCACTTCATGCATGTGTGAACGGAGACCTGTGGAGAGCATCATGTATCTTTCTCTCATCAGTCATCTGTGTATTTCTTTCCTTGTGATTCGATTTCACCTTCAATCCAGAGCTGGAGTCCATCAAGGATCCCCAGAAACACTCTTGCCTCTGCCTCCTGTCCACTGAGGTTATAGATATATGTGGACACACCAGCTTTTAGTATGGGATCTGAGGAGCTGAACTTGGCAATTTTTGGTCTGAGAATCCCTTATGCTTAAGTGGAGCATGCTCTTGACTGGTGATCCATCTCCCCAGCCCAAGTAAAATGATTTTACATTAGTAATGTGCTCCTTAAATGGTGTGGCTTTTTACATTGTTCTGGAAAATCACAGAGTTTGAAGGAATTTAAATGTCAGTTGCCATTTTAAAAATCAGATTTCACTACTTTCCTAGTGCCATAAACCTAGCTAGTGGCAGAGTTCTCATGACATGAAAGCCAAAGATACGATATTTTTAGACAAGTAAATCAAGAAGACACATTCAACATTAAATTATCGGTGCATTTTACTTTTTCTTTATTAACTATGAAACTTATATAGAATGTTCTAAACATCTTAGTGTCAAGTTTTATCACTTATCAGTGCCAGCCTTTCTCTGAGGAATGCCACTGCTTAGTGTTTTTTCTTTCCTCAGCAGTTAGGGTGCATGGTACATTGTGCTAAGTGCACTCAAGCAGACGATGTACCCCTGCCCTGGGGAGACAAGGACCTGACCATATATGTTGGATTTGTCCAGGTTTAGAAGTAGGTCCTTTTAGAGGAACTTACTGCACATCAGAACCTGATACAAGTGAACAGATCTCATGAGCCTGGAAATGCTGCTCTCACAGCCTGGCTCTCCCTGTCCCCAGGATATGTCAGGTCCCACCCACCCAGGACTGTTTTCTATCTTTCAGTACCTGTGGCATGAGATTGTCCTCCAATGAATTCTCTTTGCCCCAGCAGTTCACTCAGTTCACAAGTACAAGATCATTTCTAAAATGTTGGTTCACATACCATTTCTTTTGGAAGCACTTCTTAAACCTCCCAAAGCTGAATATATTACTCATGGGTTTGAAATGCTATGATCATGTGTCCTGTTGAAATAGCCACTCCTCTAAAGTTCTGGAAGGGCTACTTTGTTGTGATTTCACACTTTATTAAGTTAAATAAGATGTTTCCTGGAACCAGGGGTTTACCTCTGTGGAAGAGCACTTCTCTAGCAAGCACAAAGGTTCTGAGTTTGGTCTTTGACATTGGAAAAAATATCACAAAAAGAATGATTCTTAACATTTTCTAATCCTGTAAATTATATGTTGCTTTTGTTGGAAAGAATATATATCCCTTCCCCCAGAAACTAGGTTTGTAGAATTTAAATAATGCTGAATTGTTTCCCATTTTGATTATTTTAAAATTTACCTCTTAAATAGAAGAATGGGTTGATAAAGTTTCGTATTGAGGTTTAATTTTTATCACTTATCATTGCGGGGGTAAAGAAATTCTGGTCTCTCAGGGGATGTTCTGGAAGCCTTAATCTTTACATCATTGAGGGGATTACACTAACCAAGAGCTGTAGGTAAGCATTATCACAGCACAAGTCTCAAGGAATGAAAAGAAGTTTCTTTAGGTTAACCTATTTCTAAACTTAAAAAAAATGAACACAAGAAAATATATTACAATTTCAATACAAAATTTGTTTATGAATTGAAACGTTGTCATGATCACGGGTACACAGGTAAAACACCAACTGAAATAGGAACCTGAAGAGTTCAGCCATAATGAGAGACCGCTTCACTTTACTCACTCACAACATTGACTCATCCTTCATTTTTTCTCTTTCATCTTCTCCTCAATGGCTTCATCAGTACACTTCTTAGTGGAGATTACTTCAATATGTCACAGTTTAGACAAGTTTCAGATCTTGGAGAGATTGAATTTTTTGCTTACTTTTCTCAAAACTTGCTTTGTATATTAGGTCATAAAGATTTCCTAAAGCTAGGTCAACCACATTCAATTTTGTATGGTTATCATTTCTTTGTTTTAGGTAAATATTGTATATTTAGCAATAGGAGTATGTTTTACATTATTTTATGATGTCTTGAAAAATCATTTCCATTGTAACATCAGAAACAATTTTGAATTTTCCGATTGATCTCATCGACTAGTTATTGATGTTTTTTTTTGTTTTCATTTCTTCCTCCTCCCCTGAACTGTCCGTTGGAACCAACATCTCTAAACAATTACCAGAGTGAAAGTAACGTCTGGTTTGTTTCTGAAAGTCTTGTTTAATCTTGAAGTACATGCATATACTGCATATTTCTAAATACCATAAAATGAATACTGTTGATTTAAAAAATTGTCAGACATAATGTACATAATCATTTCAAACATGTGAATCTTTTGAGATCCTTACATCTTATTTTACCCTATAATCTAAACCACAGTCCTACAGTATAACATTAAACATTCAATAGTACTCTTAAAAGATGCCTATCAGTCAATCATGATATGTTTCTCAATGCTATCAAATGGCTTATCTTGCTTTTCCAGTGAGAATGTCTCAGTATTCCAGTGATAACCAGAATTTGTTTACATTGCATTATATAGCAAAACAGAATTATCATGGTCTTCCTCTTCCACCTTTTTGGAAGCACCCGTCCCCTTGCAAATCTCTGGGTGAGTATAGGTATTTTCTTTGGTTCACACACATCTGTCTCTAAAGTGAAATGATTAGATTCTCTCATTAGGAACTTGGAATTTAGAAATTTTAGAATGGATGAGTTGACTTCTAAATAAAGAAATCCAACTGAAAGTCAAGGTTATAGGGTAAGAAGTCTACCACCAGCATCAAAAGGTGGTGTTTCTGAGGCAAGCAACAGGAAGAGGTGGAAACAGAGCCAAGCAAGAGGGCAGACCCAGAGACTCAGAAAGCAGAGGAGAGCCTTGAGCTCAGGTCGTGGGTCTGGGTCTTCATGATTAAGCTGTGCTTCTCTTGGGACCCTGTCTATTCTTCTCTAACTGCAGAGTTCCTTCCACTACCCATCTCAATACCTTAGCAAATGAGAAGGTTTTTGCTAAATCTAATAATCCCCAGAGAAAAATTTATGAACCAAAAGTAAAAGAGATATGAAGTATGCATTTTATATTTAATACAAAATTGTCACATTGAAAGTATATGAATAATAAGATATATGAATCTGTAAAGGACCGTGTCAGTGGTCTTTGTTTTTATATGATATCTATCATGTAATAAAGTCACAACAGACATCTTCTAGTAAATTCTCTAACAGCTTCTTGCTCCCAATAAAACCTAAACTCCAGCATGTGTTAAGCTTGAACTTAAAAAGAAAATATATTTATTTACTTGAGTGTCAATAATAAATTTTATTTATTAATTTCTTATTTAGAATTCTTGCCAATTGTGTTTTTATTTATTTCAAATTCAATATATTTTTATGCATTGAGTGTTCTTTTGATTTTGACAAAAACCTGACTTCAAATCACTTAAGGAGAAAAGAAAAAAATATATTGAATTTTTATTGATACCTTTATTATTCATAATTAGATACATTGTATAAGTAAATCTTATGATGGTAACCCCATTACCCTTCTCTCTATCCCCAATCCACTAGGTTTTCTCCTCTTTGGGCATAATGAATCAGTCCATAGAGTAGGGGGTTATGAATTGTAGAGGTAGCCCGTTTCCCCACACACACCCACTTTGTGTGTTTTTGCTGTGGGGTGCAATGTCTCTAGATATTCTTCCCCACCGTGGCTCTTAAATTCTTTCTACCCCCTCTTCTGCTCAGTTCCCTGAGTCATGATGGGTGAGTTTTAAGTCTGCTTTATTGTTGAGATCTCAAGTATTTCTGGAATTTTCCCCTGGGTTGTGATGGGTATCTTTGGTGTCTGTCTCCATTGACCTTTCATGAGTTATCAGACTTGCTGTGGTGATTGGTCTCCTGTTTGTCTCATCACTTTCTCGTATGTTTCATTTGGGTGCTGTGTGAAGGCCAGGTGTGGTTTGTCTCCTGCCAGGATGTCAGCCATCATCCAATGTCTTGGTGGAACTGGCTTGTTCCTGGCTCTCTTGCTGCCTTCTGAAAAGTCTGTGTAACTACAACCCCTTGAATTATTGACAAATATGGAGATTTTTGGCAAAGACATTGGAAAAAAGCATTTTCATCAAATGGTACCAGGGACACTGGATATATGAATCTAACACTTACCCCTCACACTGCACAAAAATCCACTCCAAATGGATTAAGGACCTCAATGTAAGGTCTGAAATCATGACTGACTAGGGAAAACCCTGAATGAGTGGAGAAAAGTAGGGAGACTACTTTAAGATGTAGGCATACAGAAGGGCTTTCTGAACATTCCCTGATTGCCAAGGAATAAGAAATGCAATCAATAAATGGAACCTCATGAAACTAAAAGGCTAAGGTAAGAAAACCATCAACCAAGTCAAGATATAATCTACAAAATGTGAGAAAATTTGCACCAGCTGTATGTCTGAAAAAGGACTAATATCTAGAATATACAAAGAATTTAAAAAAATTAAACAATAAAAAATGAAATCACCCAATCAAAAAATGGCCTATGCAACTGAACAGTGTGTTCTCAAAAGAGTATAAACACAAAGGGCCAATAAAAGTTTTTTTAAATGTTTCACATTTTTATCCATTGGTGAAATACAATTAAAACTATTTAAAAATTCTATCTCACTCTGGGTCAGAAGAGCTATCATCATAAACTCAAATAACAATAGTTGCTGGGGAAACTATAGCAAAAAATTAACCAATATTCATGGTTGGTGAGAATATTAACCAGTGTAGCCATTATTGAGGTTTCCAAAACTGTTAAAAGTAGACCTACCACATGAACCAGTTATATCACTTTTGAGCATACACCCTAAGGACTCTACACTTTACTAAAAGAAAATACTTGGTCATCCATGTTTATTACTGTTCTATTCAAAATATCTAAGAAATAGAATGGGACTGGATGCCCATCACCTGATGAATGGATAATGAAAATGTGGATACATACATACACAAGTTTCATTCAGCTTTAAAGAGTAAGAAAAACATGAATCCACAGGAAAATGTGTGGATTTGGAAAAATTATATTAAGTGAAGGAACCCAGGTTCAGAAAGGCAAACATCACATGTTCTTTCTCACGTGTGGATCTAACTTCGGAACTTTAGATTTCTATGTAAGTTGAAGTGATAAATAGTAGATGCGAGGAAGCTAGACAGAGGCCACGAGTGGGGTGAGGGAGAAGGGCTTAAAGAGAAGGGATAGTGAACATGTTAGTAAAGGGGTGAACTACTGGGGGTGGAAAGGCTAAAGTGGGGTCAAAGAAGGTAATGAAGAAAGGAGGTTAGGGGAGGGTTAACCAAAACTAAAGACATTATAACCAGCTGACTGGGGATGGGGAAGGGGGGGCAATGAGGAATTGGGGATAACAACTCATTGTTGGCCCACTAAACAATGTAACTCATTCTGGACAATAAAAAATGGAAAAAATGTCATTGGGTAACTCAGCTCTTTGTTAGTTGTTTAAAATATAATCAAGATTTAAAAAATAAAATAAACTCTACATAGAAGTAGATAATGCTACCCTCTTCAGCCATAGGTTTCTGAAGGAAAACCCAAGTTTCAGGAATGGGGTACCTCCTGGTAAGTTGCTGGTCAGGGAGCCGCCTGAGGTTTTTAAAATAAGACAGGCTATTGCCAAAGCTCTTGGTTATCCATTAGAACTAGATGATTAAGAGCCTATTGCTGAATCTATCACATGCATCGGTTTCAGTGCACTGAATAATCAAACATGAACTGAGCTAGAGGCCCCCTCCATGCTGGCTAGCTGTCATAGTGCCCATAAGTGCTATGCAGGCTGCTGGGGGAGAAAAGCTATCAACAATCTCATCCAATGATGTATTCATCCTGTGGAGTACATAAGCAGCCATCCAGGAAAGACTTGCTCACTGGTACAATAGTGGCATGGCTGTTACAGAAGTAGTGAACTGCTGTTATGTTGGGATCTGAGGCCTGCTCCATAAGAGAGGGCATCCCATACCTGGCGGCACTGAGATTCTAGTCCAAAGTCCACGGCTGAGAATATCATAGACTATGGGCGGTGGGGACTATTACTATGATTTGGCTAAACGGACATGATCTGCTCATAAAATTTATGCTTATGCCCATAAATAACTGTTGCTTTCACCATTGACCAGGGAAGCTTCACGTTGCAATAGGTAGTGGATACTGGGAGACTCAAACTTGTCATAGTGCTGGGAAAAGTGTATTTTTGAGTGCTCCAAACTAAATGAGACATCTTTATCATTCTCCCCAAGGCTCAGGGAACATTGTGGAAATGGGGCTGAAAAGAATATAAGCGCCCCAGTGTAGCAGGGTGAGCTGGGGGCTAGAATTTAGATAACACCCAGCAAAAATTCCAATACACCCCAAAATTTAAGGAGTACCCAAATTCTTGTCTACAAAGTTAAAGAATTAAAATCATAGACAACAAGATATTAAGGCATAGTGGGAGACTTTATTATTTAAGGGAATATAGGGAGTTACAGAGTTCTCCAGCCACCAGGGTGGGGAGAAAACGTGGAGAGTTTAACAGAATTTATGCTATTTAGCTAAACAAGCAGCAGCAGAAAAAAGTAACAGAGGGCTCCCATCATGAGAAGGAGAGGTTCATGTGGGAAAAATCTGGAGCCTTCCCTCACCTTAATGTCTGGAGTGGGGAAGGCCTTACCTTTCTAAGGCCAGGAGATTCAGCAGTTCTTCTGTCGGCCTGGCATGTGGGGAAGAGAGGAGCTTTTTTCCTAGGAAAGTTAATTTTTAAGTTCCCCCAGGTGAGTCAGAGAGACAGTTGATTGGTTCATACCTGACCAATCAGTTTTAGCACCTAGGTTTTGTCTCTAGCTAGACACCTCCCTCTCAAGGGGAGAGGTCTATGGAGATGTCTGACCAGTCACACCAGGATGGGAGGAGTAATCTGGGACACTATCCTCCATACCTGAAGTGACCATCACATCCATGACCTCACAGAGTGTGTTGCTTATTGTTGCCTCCACGAGACCTGCACAATACTCTTCAGCATTTCAATGTGGATGGTGGAGGAGATCCACAAAAAAGTAAAGACATCAAAATAGAAGAGGGGCTACTTGATAAAAAGAAGGGGTTCAATGGAATGAGGACAGATAACGGGGGAACAAAATAAGGTACTAAGATGGAATTATTATCAAATTATAGTATGTTCTTGTGTGAAAATCTGCCCTCCAAATCCTCCTTTTCCCCAAAGATTTGGAATGTCACAATTGAGTCTATTTTTGAGGTTTTTCTGAAGTGTGTTCTTTGTTGTTTTTGATTAGTTGATTATATCATGTATTTGTTATAGTGTCAGGAAGATGAGTAATAGAGTCCATGGATGTGATAATAATAACCTCTTTCCTCCGGGTGTTATCTTTATCCTTCTAATCACTACTCTTCATTGTCAGTTTCCATGTTTCCAGGGCTGGAGAGATGGCTCATAGGTTAAGGTTCTTGCCTGCAAAGCCTAACGACGCTGGTTTGATTTCCCAGTACCCATGTAAAACAAGATGTACAAAGTGGCCAGGCATCTGGAGTTCATTTGCAATGGCTGGAGGCCCTGACACACCCATTCTCTTTCTGCCACTCTTCTCTCAATCTCTCCTTGCTAACAAATAAATAAATAAATAAATAAATAATTTTAAAAAGGTTTCCAGTTTCATGGAAAAAGAAACATAATGTATTTTTATTGAGATTACATTAAAATTGATTAATTTGGGAACAATGGACCTATGGCCATAAATCTTTCACTGTAGGAGCATTGCATAGCTTTCATTTGCTTCTCTCTACTTAAAAAATCTTTTGGAAGTATTATAGTTACTTTTGTATTGATTATGTATACTTCAGGTTATATTTCTGCCATTTTTTTGACAATTGATGTGAGATCTTTTTTTGTGCAGTGTGACTTCTAAATATTCTTTGCTCTTTCCTGCAAAGGTTGCTGGTGATTAGATATTGGGTTTTAAAATTCCTCCTTTTCTAAATTTTGGGTGTTGTATTTTCCATAATGTATTTATGTACTAATAAAAATAGATAATAAAGTGGTTTTGTTAATATTTAATAATTTTGTGGCCATAAATTACTTTTCTTGCTTCATTCAATGCTATCTTACACAGTGATCACAGTAGTGGAGATTGTGAGCAAAATTATCTTGTTTCTAACTTCCTCATTTAAATATCAAGTGATTTATTAAAAAATCAAAAAAATATAACTGTTGTTGAAGTACTGATATGTAAATTCTGATTTTGTTGAATCATTTTAATATGATTAGTGTTGTTGAATGCTGCAAGTTGTTTTCATGAGTCTATGGATGTATATAACTTTTATCCTTAGTTCTATAATACTGAAGGCCATCCGATAATTTCAGCATTACAATATTCTTAATCTTGCCTTATGACTTTGGTGGATGAAATCTATAGCCCAGAGAGTCAGAATGAGTTTATAATAGTAGCTTAGAGCTTTAAGGAGTGTTGTAGTCTGTCACACACCACTGTGATGCATCTCCAAACCAGGCACAGTTTGGGGAGGAAAGTATTTGTGATGGTTAGGTTTTGTTGTCAACTTGATCTTTTTAATTATCTTGGGTAGGTCTCTCAGGATGTTTATAGGAAGACAGCCTCTCAGTAGGGGGCAGGATGTAAAGAAGTTCAAAGAAGCTAGAACTAAACATCCTTTCCTGTGTGGGCAGTGCAGGAAGGAAATTCCAGAGACTCAGGAAGCCATTAAGTCCGGGGAAGGGTTGCAAGACCCTACCCTAAGCCTATATAAAGGGGAATAGATTCTCTCCTTTGCCCTCCTGCCTGTTTGCTGTTTTGTGTGTGTGGTGTTAGTGATGGGTTTCTCTCTCTGCTTGGACCTGTGAAAGAGGACCAATCTCTTTCACTTTTATGAGACTTCCCTTGGACCTGTAGCTTAAATAAATACTTTCCTCCCCCAAATTGTGTCTGGTTTGAAGATTCATCCCAGTGGTCTGTGGCTGACTAAGTCAGTATTTATTCAAGTAACAGATCCAGGGGAAGTTCCATAATGGCTAAAGAGGCTGGCCCCCTTTCACAGGTCCAAGCAGCGTGAGAAACCCATCACCAGCAACTCCAAAAGCAAGCAAGCACACTCTAAGACTCAAACTTGCAAACAGCAGGAACTCCAGACTTGAGCTCAGACTGCTCTTTTTCATATCTATAGCTGGAATTCCAGACACTCCCCAGGCACACCTTAGGGCTGGAGCCTAAGATCTGGCCAAGGTGACACACCCTCCAGCCAGGCAACTGGAGAAAAACTTTAATAACCTCTTGAATCTATTGGTGGACACCCCTTTAAACTACCACAAGGAAGAAGATCTTTAAGAGAATGGGGGCTTAAGGGAAAGAAGGAAGACATAGCTCTTGTCCAGTGAGGCACGAGGGGGTTTGAGACAAGACTCAGGTTGGTTTTTTTTTTTTAATTTAAGCCCCATGGATGGGCAGCTTGACTAGTTATTCCTTGTCTAGTCAGTTAGTACAGCGCCATGATTTCTGAAAAGGGGCACTCTTCCCAGAAATAAATATAAATTCTCTAGGAAGGGCCTTCTCAGAAGGAAGTGGAAGGACTCCCCAAGTGGGCAGAAAGGCCAGACCCTTCTGACATTACTGACCTGTAGTGTAAAGTGTAATGATGGATTTTCCCTTACAGGCCCAAGGAAAATTTTAGCATTTAGTAAAAGAGAAAGCTATTCACGTTGGGATCCTGTCACCCCTAAACTGTCTAGCTACTTTAATGTCCTATGCTTTACTGCCTTTGTTTCTGGGTAATTTGCAAGCTTTTTTTTTTTTCAATGTTTTTCAATGTTTCAGGAATAACCTCCACATAAGGAAAACTTAATTTTTTTTGAATATTGTCAGTTATTTCAGGGATGTTTGAACTCTTTGAATTAACTGTGATATTGGAATAGCCTTTTAAACACATTACTCCCCAAAATTCCTTAGTAATAATCTCTTGGAGTTCATTTCTCTTTCCTTGGAAAATGTGCATTACTGCCCTCTGCTGCATGCTCTTGGACCACTAGTAGGGTTTCAAACCGTGTTAGAGCATTGGTCTTTCTTAGCTCATTAAAACAGTTACCAGTCAGAGAATGTCTCAGTAGGTTGTAGTTTGTATCCCCTACATATATGGATTCACTTAATAGCATTCCATAGAATGGTTTCCTTACAGGCATTTTAGCATTAAATAGTCACTGAAAGAAAATCACAGGCTGTGTCACATTCAGGAAGTAACTTATAAATTAACTCATATTTACCAGTATCTGCTGTATCTACATTTGATTGAAGAAATGAGTGTTGGAATGAAACATAGTTTTTGCTTGGACTTGCATGAGTGGGCATTTAAAACGGAATGACTGCCTAAAATTATGCTAATATATGCAAGGAGAAAATCAAGTAATTTCTTGAACTGGAAAGTGGCATAGAAAATGTTTTTAAATGCATCTTGTTCTCTGATGTTAAAAAGAATTCCTTGTGTGCATAGCTTTGGTGCTAGCTAGCTACAGTGTTTAAATAGAGGAGAAAAATATTTTCAAGTTTATAAAACAAAATGTTAGGAACTGGCTTAGTGGTTAAATGATCTTGTTTGTAAAGCCTGCTGGCCCAGGTTTGATTCTCCAGTACTCACATAAGGCCACATGCATGAAGTGGTGCATAGGTCTGACATTTCTTTGCAGAGGCAAGAGGCCCTGGCAGCATGCCAGCATACCCCTTCATATCCTCCGTCTCTCTCCATATATATATATATATTTTTTTTATTTTATTTATTCATTTTCAAGCAGAAAGATACAGAGAGAGAGAGAGAGAGAGAGAGAGAGAGAGAGAGAGAGAGAGCGCGAGCACACCAGGGCCACCACCTTGTGGGTCTGGGTTATATGGGTCCTGGGGAATTGAACCCAGGGCCTTAGGCACTGGAGGCAAGTGCTTTAACCGCTGAGCCATCTCTCCAGCCCTCCATATATATATTTGTCAAGCCAGATATAGTGGCTTATGTCTTGGCACTAAGGCAAGAGATGTAGGCGGACCACTAGAGCAACAGGGGTCAGAAGACCACTGCAAGTTCAAAACTGGTCTACATAGCGAATTCTAAGCCAGCAAGAGCTATGTAGTGAGGTCATGTCTCAAATCACACATACATACATACATACATACATGCATACATACATAAATACAGTTGTCAAATTTTGAATAATTCTATTATATGCTGCTTATATTTATACAACTTTAAGTAAAAGGCAGTTGATGGTAAATTAAAAATTTTATTTTCTTGTTAATTGAAAATACAAAATTGACATTGGAGAACATGACAAACACAATTTTAGTAGTAGTGTGAATCATTGTTATGTTCTAGAAGTTATTCTTTGATCTTTGTAACATGAAAAGCTGCACATATATTCTCAATGCTAAAACCCAAATCTTTTCTTTGAATTTTAGACAGGACAACACCCAAAGCTAAACTCAATTTGAACTTGTTCCGCCTCAGATGGCTTGATCACTTAAAGACTTAATGGCCAAATGTACATATGTTAACAAATGATTTCATGAGCAGTTTCAATGAAATTAGATATTCCCCCTGCTCTCACATATTTAGCACTGCCTTGAATTAATTAAAGGTACTGTGATTCCAAGTGGCTATTAATTTACTGAGTAAATTGAACAAATCAAATTAAATAAGTGGACAAATTAAGTTAGGAACAGAACAACTTGCTGATTGCTAGATCACTCTATTTTTGATTGCTGTTTCCTTTTCCTTTGATCTACAATGATTTCATGTTTTTACTATGTACTCCTGTGTTTTATTGTTTCCATCTTTCATTAACTAGGTATTTTTTTTAAATGTAGAAGTTACCTTATCTTTCTGGAAAAAAGCTTACTCATTACTTGATCTCTTTTTCAGGGCCCCAGTGGAATCATAACAGCCACATTTAGATTATTCTAGTTGCGTTCAAATTTACCCATACAGAGGGAACCTGAGGGAGTTAACACAGCCCCAGAGTTTAACTGTCAATAGAAAGAGATTTAAATAGCACACTTAAATAGAGTGCAGCTACCCTATTATATGTCAAAACTCTGATAGACTGCTGCATGCATTTTTAAGGAAACATTAGTTTTTCCTAAATGTTTTAATATGTATTACATCTACAAATCCATCTGTTATGGACTGAGTTTTGTTACCTTCCCATGAAATTCACATGTTGAAGCCCTAACTCCAATATGTAACCATATTCAGAGACAAGGTCTTAAGGAAAGTAACTAAAATGAGCTTTTAAAGGTTGGCCCTGATCCAGTGTAACTGTCTTTATATGAAGAAGTACTACAAGCCAGTCAGACAGAGTCCTCTAAAGAAACCAAAGCTGCTGACCTTGATCTTGGACTTCTAACTTCCAGAATAGCAAGAAAATAAAATTACATTGTTTAACCCATTGACACAGGAGGAGTATTTTCCTCTGGCCTCCCTGGGAAGCTGTCCTTAGAATGTAGGGCCTTTTGAAGCTCTTTGCTATGTATGATTATTTAATTCAAGAGATTTGCCACATTAGAAAAAGCAGTAATACACGTGCTCACATCTACTCAATATCTGTAGCTTTGTAGCTCATTACCAAGTGTGATAGATCTTAGTTTCTCAGGAGGTACCTATGTCAGAACTTGCTACAATGATACCAAGGTGCCTCAATCTGTCCAGATAATTCCCTGTATTATATGCATTTCCTCTGCTGCATACCTGGGATTCTCCTAAATGCAAGTTTGAGCCCAGAGCACTGCAACCTTCTCTTTTCTCAGTATTATGTGCTCAATATTATTTTAACATTATGCATTCATTGTTTTAAAGGACAAACTATGGGATACAAATGAAAATGCATGCCAAATATTTAACAAATCTGGCACATGTAGCATTCAGTATTTAAGATATTTGACTATTATTTTCATTATTATATACCCCAATCTAGTGATCTATAAAATGTCTTAGATTGATATTTACCCATCTGACTTTTTCCCATATATTTTGAACTGTTATTGAGCTTTCATATTGTAATATGTACTCCTACAGTTTGAATAGGTAGGATTTGGGCTGGAGATATGGCTGAATTGTTAAAGGCACTTGCTTGCAAAGCCTCATGGTCATGGTTTGATTCTTAAGTATCCATGAGAAGCCAGATATACAAAGTGGTTCATGCATATGGAGTTCATTTTCAGTGGCAAGAAAAGATAAAGTTTACCAAAAAATGACCATTCAAAGAGAAATTAAGTTCATTTTACCTTTTCTGCTACCAAAGCTGGTCATACTTCAGACATAAGTTTTGAATCACTGTTTGGGAGCATTTTCTTATTGGCAACAGCTTTCTCCTCATCTTTAAATCAGAACCAAAGTTTATTTTATGTATTGTATGAATATAGTTAAGGCCTTTTTGGGTTTCTTTTCGGATTCCTTAGCCATAGGTTCAAATAGCTGATCAGTAAGATAAACATTATCAGACCATGACAAGACTAGTTAATTGGTTCTTTCTCTATCTCTTTCTCCTCCTCCTTCTTTCAACATTTCTACTTTAAATGACCAAATAATTTCTGAGTAGATAAACTGAGAGAGTTTGAATAATCTGCCCACTTGTTTAGGAACCATCCATAATAATTACGGAGTGGAAGTCAACATATCCTTGTTGTCAGGTTGAAAGTTGAGAATATTCTACACAGCTCACTGTGGCTTCCAAATCTGAATTAAAATCACTCAACCAACAAATATAATCATCTCTCAAATAAGAACAAAATAGACATTTAAAATGTAATGTTAGCTAGGCATGGTGGTATATTCTTTTAATCCCAGGAGTGGAGAGGCTGCAATAAGAGGACTGCTGTGAGTTTAATGCCAGGCTGGGCTCCAGAGGGAGTTCCAGTTCAGCCTTGGGTACAATGTGACTCTGCCTCAACAAAGTATTTTCTGGTATCACTTAATGTTCCTGATTCCTCTCTTTTGTGGTCTTATAAAAAATGTTAGAACACTTCTTGAGGCCTAGTGTATAATCCCAGCTACTTGGGAGGCTAAGGCAGGAAAACTGAGTTCAAGGTGAGATCGGTTAACCTAAGGAGGCCTTGCTTCAAAGTAAGAAGTGTAAAAGGGGACTTGTGGATGATGTTTAGTGGTAGAGTGTTTACCTAACATGTACTAGATTTAATCCTCAGTACCACAAACAAAACAACAGGTTTGCTTCAAGCATGGGGGGTCAGTCAGTCCAGTGTTAAGTGGTGAGATCGTTTCTCCTTAGCTGATCCTATTTCCCATGAGATGAATATAAAACACAGTGAATAATAGAAACCAAGGTGGGTATCAAATATGAGAGGCAGTTTTTCATTCCTGGTATAGAAATTATTCCAAATCAAGAGAAACCAGCAGATGCAAGACAACAATGCTGGCTTACATATATTACAAATTATTTTAATTGCAAGTAACAGCAACATATGGGACTGTTGTTTATAGACAAGATGAGTAAAATAAAACTCCTATGTGATGAGAACCACAGTATGAGAAGTACAGATTATAGGACCAGGTAGTTTGGTATGAGAAATAAACACACTTAAGTGCATTTTCCAAATCCTCACTAGCCATCAAGCTCCAAGTGTATCATTAAGGTCTTTCATGCAAGTCAGTACATGCAAGATGGTTTGGGGTTCTGAAGGACCTACTAAATAGTTGTTTCTCTTCTCAAGTTTGCCAAGTACAATATTTCTCTTCTTACTGACCATTTCTATGGTCATTTATTTGGGTTCCAACTCATATAGAGGAGGATTGACTATTCTCTGTGGTTTGTATTAAAAGGTACATGTAAGTTTTAAGGAAAAAAAAGTCTCTTGGTGATGTCTTTAATCATTTATTTCCATGATCACACGAACTCAAGCCAGCTTGGACACTGTGGTGATCTGGAAGAGATTGAACTAGCAGTGAGTGAAGCTCAAAGCAGCTAACCCTGAGAAGGGCTAGAAGCAGACATCCACAAGTCAAGTACTTGACAGTGGACTGTGAGCCTCACTGTCTACTCACTTCTATGCTGCCAGGGTCCCACATGCACTAAATGTGCAGTTACTTCATAAGTAACTGGTAAGTGAACTATTAAAGGAAGCATGGATGCAGGGAGAGAGATGGTGAAATAGAACACAGTTGTAAAAAAGAATAAAATGTCAGAGTCTACACTTAACATACCTGTGGGTTTAAGTATTCAGGGGAAACCTACTTTCTGAAATAAATGCTGAGAAAATTCCTGTTTTTTAATGGAGTCAAAATGAGCCCCAAGCTACTGGAGGAGCAGAGAGAACACGGACACAGCAAAAGACAATGTCCACAGACACATTTTCTTCTGAACAAGAGGCTTTTGTCCTTGCTTCTGAAAGCCTTATTATATATTTACTCTTTAATTATGCTATTACAAATGGCATAAAATTTATTTTTCCAAGTAAAATATGAGGCATGTTTCTTCCTATTTAGGAAAACACACCAGGGGAAAACACATGTGCGGTTATGACAGCACCCCAGGGACTATGTTTATTTGCAGCTAGTTGATTTTGTGCATGTATATCTCCTTGTCTGTGTGAGTTATGTGTGTTCGTTTCTTTCTGTCACATAATTGTGTAGACAGTATTTGGGTCCTGAATGAAGTTAACTTCTGCCTGCTTTTCAGTTGAACGTATAGTTGTTTATGTTGCAGCGTTTGGTTCCATATGTTTGATTTTGTTAAGTATGGGAGAATATGTGTACAAGTAAATTTCATGTGAACTTTGCATCTGGAGCTTGTAGGATGTTGTGTGAGCCTCTGAGATAACTATCCTACTTGTCAGTGTAGAGATGTTTATTCAGTAAATGCACTGTGATGGGTATTAACTTTCCGATCAGCTGTACATGTCAGAACCCTCTGCATGTGGAACATAACGCTGGTTGGCGTGAAAGAAAGAGGGATGTGATGGAATTAAGCAAAATCTCTTCTTATTTGCTCTTTATTCAGTTGAGATTTATCTTCACCATAGGGTCTATTTCCTTTCAAGTCAATATATGATGATTTGTTGCCCATATATTTACCAACGTTTTGTTATTTCTTTTACTCTAAAATATTCTTCAGAAATATCTGAACCAGTAAACCTCAAACTTAATTTTCTCTATTTCTGTAATGTTTTCCTAACTGGCAAATCAAAACAAAAGCAAAAGATACGACGTTGTAAGGTCTAAGTGTTCAGTTCCAAGTACTTCTTTATAGCATATGGATAAGTTTCTTTGTTTTCCATTTGTATATAAAATGTCTTGATTATTCATAAAAATCCACACAATCATTCCTGGACGCACACACCTACAAATATGAGTGTACACATACCACTGTATAAAATTACATATCCATAACTTATTGTGGTGAGAAAACTTAGCATGAGATCTGCCCTCTTCAACAAACTTAAGGGTTAAATTATTATTATAGGTCCTCTGTCATACCTGGAGAAGACATCTGGAGCTTACTTATCTTGATAAGATGAAATTTTTTTGCCTGTTGAAGTAGCAACTCCCCACCCCCACCTGTGGCCATTCTACCCTTTGACCCTATGGATCTGATCGTTTTAGCTATTCCCCATCCATGGAACCGTGCAGCCTTTGTCCTTCTGTGGCTAGTCTTCTACGCTGGCCTTATGTCTTGAAAGGGCATCATGTTATTCCTGGACATTTTTAGAAAGTGAAAACAGCCATTAGCAGTGAAGACTTGACCGGAGTGTTGTCAATCCTAACACCAGCGCTTCAAAGACCAATAGAGCAGGGTCACTAGGCTGAGGAGTGGGCTTGGACTACGTAGAACTTGTCTCAAAATACGTCCACTAATATTAATAATGATAATATATTTTAGTATGCAAAAATATGTTCACATATTAATATTTAGTATTAAATTCATTATTACAATAGCAATAATAAAATATTTAATATAAGACACCGAGGTAATGGAAAGGAAAGAAAACATACCAGAAGCTTTGTCAAGTTTTAATCGGTTTGGTTATATATTTAAAAAGAAAACAGGCAGATTCATAGGCCAGGAGACAAAGCGCATCACGGGAGCCTTCTGGGAGCTATCAGCTCTGAATCTTGGCGTGCTTGTTGGAAAGTCAAGGAGACATCAAAGTTCCCAGTGACATGTTCAAGTTGGCTCCTAAGCAGTCAGAGTCAGGTGTGAGAGAGGAGACCTATGTCCGAAAATCCTGCCAAACTCCTCTCCCCACCTTTAGCCATCACTGTTCTGTGGTCAAGGCCTCCTCTGGTCTTCTCCAGGGCACCAGAGCATGAGAAGTCCAGATGTAGCAACTTCTGGAAAACCCACTGCGCAGAATGGAAACTCCATCTCTGTGCAGCCAGCCTCATCCAGCGCGCAGTTTGCAGGGACAGCGGGTTCCGCGCCTGGTTCAGCGGCTGCCGCCAGCGCCCTCCAGCGGCGCGCGCCCGCCAGCGCGTCCCCGTCGTTGGAGAGCTGCGCTCTGCTTTGCAAGAACCCGACCTGGGAAAGGCTTTCCCCAGCTGGGATTTCCCAGGAGCTAGGAGGCAGGAAGCCACGGAGGTGGCAGGGCCATCAAAGCTCCCTGCCTATGCTGTCCCCGCTCCTCACCCCATCCATTCTTGTCTAGGTTTTTCCTGCGCAAACAGGTCATATCTGTGGCATCATAAAAGTATCCAAAACTATGAAGTCCAAACCCTTGGTGCTACCCAGGAGTTTTCCATTCCCTTCCTCCCAGTCCCTGGGATACAAGGAAGGGCACTGAGTGTGTGTGTGTGTGTGTGTGTGTGTGTGTGTGTGTGTGTGTGTGTAATGAGACTAAAATCACCCAAGCATTTCCAAAATGGTTTCATCATTTTTGCTTCTCTCCTTCCCTTGCAAGCCCTCTGCATCCGAAGGGCACCCCTGGACGTACCTATGGGAAGCCACCCTCACACGCACAACACACACAGTGTACACAGATCACAATGTTAAGGCAAAGCTGTACATCCTCAATGGCTCCTACAGGACTTTTCAATCTCTTCTCACGGAGTTGGAGGGGGGCGATGGATGGACGGGGGACCTACGAATGGACGGTGGAAGTGGGGCAACTTCTCCTCTCCACCCCCTCCCCGCCACGTGTTTGCAGAGGCCCATCTATCCCTGGAGTTCTGGTTCTCATCTTCCCGGGTGGGTGCACCCCGCTTTTCCAGTTGTTGTGGGGTGGCGGGAGTGGGAGGGGAAGCCGCTCCAGGAGCCGCGGCTGGGGGAGGGGAGGCGGGATCATGGGTGGGGGGTGAGGGAAACGTTTTCACTCTTTGTCACTCTTGAGCAGTGGGCGGAGGAAAAGCCCACTGGGGAAAGCTATAAAAAGCCAAGGTGGCGGGGCAGCGCGCAGAGGAGCGGGACGCCGGCGGAGCGCACGTCCCTGGCACGCTGGGCATGGGCGCGTCGCTGTCAGTGGCCGGATGTCCCGTGTGAACCAGTGCGCGCCCCGAGCTCCACAGTCGGGTCAGGGGGTGACTCCTGGTCCCCAGTGCTAGCGCCTACTAACCTTGAAAAGAGGGACTTGTGTCTGGCAAAGGCTGAGCTCAAAGGGTAGGAAAACCGAGGAAAGCACCGCCCCTGAGGCCGCGGGAGAAGCAACCGGTGTGCGTGTGCGCGCAGCTCGTCGTGGGCTCCGAGGAGGATCCAGCCCCGCACATTGAAGCCAGCGGAGAGAGCGGTGCCGCGGGACCGCGATCCCGGGGCTGGGGCTTCCACCACCTTGGGTCACGCCTCCTTGGCGAGCAGGCGCCCGGCCTTTGATTGCTTCCAGTCACTGCAGAACTTCCTGGCCTGGTGGAGAAGCAGGTCTCGCTGGGGTCGCGCTTGACACTCAGTTCACACGGTGCTGGGTCCACGAACCAGGAAGGGTTGGGGGCTCGGCGTCTGCGAGGAGCCCTCGTGCGCCCTGCGTGACGGGGTCCCGCGTTGGGGGTCCTGCTTCTCCTAGCATTTCCTCACCCCTCCGGGCTCCGCGACACCCCCGGATCCCCTGTCCAGGACGGAGATGGCCGCGCTGATGCGAGGCAAGGACTCCCGCTGCCTTCTCCTACTGGCCGCGGTGCTGATGGTGGAGAGCTCGCAGCTGGGCAGCTCGCGTGCCAAACTCAACTCCATCAAGTCCTCTCTGGGCGGGGAGACGCCTGCCCAGGCTGCCAATCGATCTGCGGGCATATACCAAGGACTGGCTTTCGGCGGCAGTAAGAAGGGCAAAAGCCTGGGGCAGGTAGGAACTCCCCCTATTGCCCCCCCCCAAAAAAATACACGCTTCCTCCAGGAGAGGTAGGGACCAGCGTTCTAGCGAGTCCCTTTGGCTTTTGCGCCTGGCAAGAGGCTTCCTGCAACCACGCAACCCCAGGCCAGGTGTGGCCAGCCTGGCCGCTTGGGAGGGGTTTCCTGAAGTTGGGTCTAGGGTCACGGGGGTCTACAGAGTTGCTGGTCACTATTCTGCATGGAGTGGGCGGATGAGGGTTCTGTCTTACCTATGTGTTGGGACATGGGCACGTCCGTGGATGCACCGCATGCATTGGGGAAGGTGGAATGGTCCTCCCATCTAATGACCAGATGCAGCGGATGATGGAAAAGGCAGCTAACCCATAGCCAGCGGTGCAAGTGAGGTGTCTGAGCGCTTCTAGAATTCACTGGTCTTCGAAGCCTTGTAAGAGAGGGGCTGTTGTTTTCCAATGTGAAAATGATGTTGTTTCGTTTTTTTTTTTTTAAATCACAGAGAAATAGAGATTTGCTCAAGACACACAAGTCATATAAGTGACAGGGGGATTTCATTCTGCACAGTCCGGGGCGCCCATTCCATTTTCCAATGTGGAGGAGGGTTGCCCCCTTTGTGGGTTCTCTTTCTCTCCAACCATTTTCCTCGGAGAGGAAACTACTTTAGTAGACTCGCATTTCTTACTCATGTAGAACAGTGTATAAATCATCCTGGAGGAAGAAAATTATGAGGTGACAATGACAGCTTCTTAGGCGCCAGCGACACAGCAAGGACATCAGAGACATTTGTGCGAGAGGGGAACATCCCAGAGGCATCTCTGTCTCTGTGTCACGCAGACAGATAAATGACAGTCCCTGGCAAACAGTCGGCACAGACGCACGGAGAGAGGAGCGCGCACGCAGGGCACCAACTGGGGCTGGCGCTCAGCGGCCAGGAGAGGGGGCTCTGTGGGCACCGGGAGCCTGCGCAGCTCAGTCGTGGGAAGCCTAAACTGAGAGCCTGTCTGCAAACTGCACCTCGCACAAGTGTCAACCCCAGGCACGACAGTAGCTCATGCCAAGTAGACACAGGCTTCCTGGTGTCCTTGGAAGTGCTGCAGCCAGCGAAGGCAGTGTCGGAGACTGTCCCGTCCACAGTGGAGGCCCCAGGGTGAAAGCTGACAGCCAGGACCAGTCTTGAGTAGACTGGGAGGAATAGGCAGCCTTGATCTTGACCCCCTACTGCCCTCTCATGGGCACTTTTTTTTTTTTTTTTTTTTTTTTTTGCAGATTTTGCAATTCCAGAATGATTCCCAGGGTTTTGAAATGTCAAACATTTCAAGGATTGTTTCAAAGGGTTATGAAGTCTGCAATCACATTTTTTTTTGTAAACTCTCGAGAAACATATGAAATCTCTCTTTCACACACATATACACATATATACTATATATGTATGTGTATGTGTATATATATGTCCGTATATGCGTAAGTACGCAACCTTTGGTCATCCTACCTCTGGCACTAGCCTCCTCACTAACATAGCCCCTCTAGTATCCTTTCCTTTCCCTTTCCGTGGGAGTCTCCCTGTTCTGTTCTACAATAATGTACCTATCAGTCTCTTCAGAGACCATGATGAGCTGGAGTCAGAGCTAGAATGTAAACTGTAGTCCATAGCCTAACTCCATTTTACTAGTTTAAGAGAATACAGCAAGTAATTCCTTCCAGAACAGAGCCACAGACCCAATAATTTAGATTCTAATCCATGCATACCTGGGAGTTTCTGGGAGGAAAATGTCTTTTGTTCCTGTTATACCTTTAGTCTCTGACACCCAAAGTCCTCCATCAAATGACCATTATGTAAACACTGTCACTAGTGCTGGCCTTGCAGAGTGGACTAAGGGACACATCCTAGAATCTCGATGGTCCTTGCCTTTTGATAATATAGCTGTATATAGACCAGTGTAACTCTGTATGCTTATTTTTCTATTCCGCTAATATTTACTTAGTTATGCTTCTTGAAATTTTGAAGCTACGCTTACATCTCAACTTGAATATTTTACAAATTAGCTGAAATTTTGATGTGTCCCCCATAGCTTAACAGCTCTATGGAATCCATTTTATTATATATACTTAATTAAGACATTTTTAAAATGTGACATTAAATTTGAGAGAAAATTTAATACATTGGAGTTCATGAAAGCCAAACAGTTGGGTTGAATAGTGGGAGGATTATATTTTCTATATTCTGTCTTCTCATTTGTCAGAGGTTGGTCTAAATATATCTCGGTATAAAGAAATTGATTCTTTCTTTGAAGCAAATGAATTATTTGAATATTTATTAAACTGTTTCTTTATTCTACTAGATATGTGGTCACCAAAATTCTTAATATTCTTGTGTTTATAATCAAAGTAGAGACGAGAAAGTCAGTTCATGAGGGAAGACGCCACTTTCTTTTACAGAGAAATTTCTAGAACAGAAATGTAGCAGCACAACTTGAATCCATCATAATGGTAAAACTGAGTTGAGAAGATTGGAAGCAAATTGTCAACTGATGGAACTAGGTTTTTATTTACAAGATGCCGTCCTGAGCCCTAATGAGCGTGATTTCTTTTTCAACTCCTTTAGTCATGATAGATGAGGTGGAAATACAGATAGAGACACAGGAATAAGTTCTTGAAGACGCAATTTCAAGTAAATTAGAAACATGGTCTTTGTCCCTCCTTGTATTAATTACACACTTCATACCTGTCTGTCTTAATATTTCAGGATAGAAAACTAAAAAAGAAGTTTAACAATTCATTAATCTACAAATGTGAAAATGAGATTAAGTGGGCTCAAGAGTGTTCTTGCCTCACTGTAGCTTGATTTCATATTAAGAGAAACATTCATATTTAAAAAGATTCTTTTTGTTTTATAGGACAGATTATTTGTGAATTACTCCTAGAAAAATGTTCCCTTAAATTTTTAGAACGAACTAGAGAGTGCGGAGAGAAAATACATTCTTCTCTAGAGGTGTTCCAATTCTCATTTTTGTCTTCGAAGATATAGTTATAGTTTATGGTGGAAACCTATATAGATGGGTGAATGTGTATTGTTCAGGTAGTTGATAAAGAATTAGAAAAAATGTTTGCTGAATAATTCAATTTTTAATTTGACTTTTATTTGCAATGTTGCTAATAGGTTTTAAAAGTTAATGCATGTTACATATGAATATAAGATGAATAAATTGCAAGACTGTCTGTCACATAGGTGTAATATTATTAACGAAAGTATTTCATATGTTTGAAATCAGAAGTGATTTTCAATGAAATCTTCAATATCTTGAGGATAAATGCATTTTGATGCCGTTACTCAGTACCTCGGGAGTGTGCATTATCGAATTTTATGGGCCACCTTCAAAACAGATGAAAAAATGTGCAATTAGACCATCATTTTACCGTTACAATTCACAGTGTTTTGCATGTAAATGAAAAACCTAGATTTGTGCTTTTAGGAGCATCAGTCTCACCAACATGGATTTAATGTTTAATGTTTTGTCTCACCAACATGGATTTAATTTCAGTGCAATGCCGTAGCATTTTAGAATTCTTTCGGAAGTGATAGATCAGTGATAATCAAAAGGATAGATGAGCTTCTTAGAATGTGTCTGTAAAAAGAAGCTCAAACTAGTTCAATGTAACTCAGATTTGATAATTTTCCAATATAATGTGGGCACGTGAAAGATAATAGCTTAGATGAAATTAGATTATGAGGAAGTAATTCTTGAAATACATTGAGATAAAACTTGGGCTTGATTAAAGATCACTAATAGTGGTAGATTTTGCATTTTCTTTAAGAAAAATGGTTATATCTATAGATATTCATTAACATTCATGAAACTACTGAAATAAATTATATACTCCAATTTTTGTAGGTGATGCCTTCATATTTTAAAATCACTCATGATATTTTAACCCTCACTGAACTTTCTTCTGCTATAAATTAAGCAAACAATCTGTTAATACCAACTGACAATAAAAGCGAATCATTTCAAAGTTAAAAACATAGTTAAAAATATTTTAAAAAGCCTACATTAATATTTCATTTCTTTCATTGTAAAGCATGAGAACTGATCACAGATACAAGTGGCTTGCTTCATGAATAGTGAGAGAAGTATTTTAATGGTACTCTCTGTGTGTGCATCTATCATTTTATTTTTGTGCTAGACTAGAGAGAACAAGGTGACTTAAATTCACTCCAGCTGTGGTTGACCATGCCGTAGTCTTCTTGACTATTCCCCTAGATACAAACTTCTGCCCTCTCGCCTAACTTCCCAGAATGTTTCCAATTGACTGTTAAGTTTTGGCAATGTTATAGAAGGGCAACGGGTGTATTCTATTCTAGTAGATTACTTGGAATTACTCCTTTTTTCCCTATATGTAACCATTTTAAATGTACATTAAAATCATCTGTGAAGTTATAGAGGTAATTTATAACATTTAATATGCTGACCATTTGAAAGTTACTCTTTTATGATTAGTCATTCTTTAACATAAAGCGAATATCAAAATGAATTACAATCTTATTTCTGCCTGTGACTCCTTAATAGTGCACTAAAGTTATTTTATATCATTGTATCTCTAGTTGCCTATATCATTTATAAAAGGGACATAAACCTGTTTCTAGTTATCAATTTGTTCAATGAAAAGATTTATGTGATATTTTGGCTGCATGTCTTTCAGTCATGTTTAAAAAAACCTGCTGCAAAGACACAAAAGAAATAAGACGGATAATTCATATATTGATTTTTGCGTTCTGAGGCATTGCTTTAGATTTAGTTATGGAATGCATTACAGAATATGCCATTGCTATTTAAGGTAAGTGGAGGTCAATTTTCTTTTTTTTCTGCTGCCCACAGTTGCCAGCAACCAGAGCAGGACATCATATTTTTCTCCAGTTGTTGGTTTGTTAGAACAAATCCAAACCATTCTCTCAAAAAAGAGGTCAATTGATACAGATTTAGTGACTTTTTTTAAAAAAAATAAGAACATCTGTCCACAGGAAGAAAAGTCACCATCCAAATATTTAAAATAGTGGCTTTCCAATGACTGTCTCATGCCGACAACTTTGGGTTGTTGCCCATATGGGGTTCAAATCAATGACAAAAAGTCATGTACAACACCAGTCTCTAGTTGGAATCCTTCTGGAGAGATTATACCATGAATTATTTTCTAGTTGATGGTAAATCGACCCAGAGAAACATTTAACATTAGCTATATCAGTATCATATCAAAATTACGGAACTTTTAATCAGTAATTTATGCGCCACTAAGACCAGAATTTTTCTTTTAGCACTCACTCCACAGCCATTGTATCTGTAGAACAGATTATATTTGTGAGTTCTTTAAACTAGTTTTGATTTATCTGTGGACTACAAATTCTAAATGCAGAAATCAAAGCAGCAAAACTATGAACGTCATAAAATTTTTAAAGACTTCACATAGTCAAATAAAGAACTACTGTGCATTAGTTACCCTTCAAAATAGCAACAAATTTAATTGGTTTATTCATTAATACATTGTAATTTGACATATATAATCATTTAAACTTAAGTATGTCGTAATCATACATTTAACTGACTGTATCTTTTTTTGATCCTCTATACAGTTTTTAGAAGCTAATCCCAAATTCACCCTTAATTTTATAAATGATGAAATATTTTATAAGAAATGAGATCATTGATTTTTCTGATATACAGAATTTGTAATTTGTACAGTTTATATAGCAGGAAGGGCAAAAAGCAAAAGTCCAAACTTGAGCAATCGAATGTTGAACTAATGCATTTAACTGGAAGGCTATGCTGCTTCCTGAATGAGGTAAGCTCATTCAGGACTTAGCGAACATGGAAATGTTTGTTTTTTCTATTCCCCTTTTTCTTTCTCAGTGACATTCGTTTACCCATAGCTTCATCTAAACACAGCAAAACTCAAACCCTTCATGACTGCCAAATGCTACTCTAAATAGCTTACAGTAGGTTAATATTTGAAGCAATCTAGGCAGGCACCATAGAACTGTATTATTTTCATCTTTGTCTCTACTTACCTGTCTAACCATGGGACTTGACTGTTAAGGAACACACACACACACACACACACACACACACACACACACACACACACACAACCCTCCTTCCCATTAGAGTGGGGTTTTACCCCTAATATAAAGGGGATGCTTCTGAGTAACTCATTTTTTGTCTTTTCTCATGTCAACGCATATTCTCTCACACTCATGTCCCAGAACATGAGCCCTGCCATGAGCACAGGCTTCCTCAATGGCTTACCTGCAAGGATTTGATTGGTGTACTTTATAACTCTCATCCCTTAGGATAGTCATTTGAGGGCTTGTATTGCTTTTGCTTTACCCTGGCTTCATCCCCTCCTAGATGCCTTTCAGAAAATCAGATGGTCTTTGTCAGTCTAACAAGTACTGAATGCCAACACATCACTACCTAGCTAAGTGTCTTGGGAAAAGTCATTTAATGATTCTAGCCTTTTATAAAGTCAATTTGTAGAATACATATTGCCATCATAACAACAATAATAATCCAACAGCAATAGTGAGGATCACATGAACTAATGTATAAAAAACGGTGAGGAGCAGAACATATTTTTCTCATGTAGATGTCATCATTACCGCACCATTACCCAAAACAAGTCAAGGTATGCACAAGAAATATGGCTTTTTAGTCTTTCTTTGCAAGGCAGGCAGAGGCAACTCAATTAGTGATAATCTATGTGAGCAAAGAAGCAAATTCACAGTCAGGCTAAAAACTGTAAAGCAAAACAAAGCAAAATAAACAGTGCTAATGCTGTCATAGTTCTCTTGTTGAATGTTGACATTGAGAAGGTTGGTAAGTCAGTGCCTTGTTAAAAAAAAGTAAGCTAGCATGTTACTCATTTATTGGTGAAATTACAGAAAGAATAGAGCAGCCAGACTACCTCATATGTTAAAAATGGAATCCTACTGGATTGAAGAGATGGCTCAGCAGTTAAGGTGCTTGCCTGCAAAGCCTAATGACTAGAGAGTTTGATTCCCCAGTACCCCTATAAAGCCAGATGCACAAAATGGCACATGCATCTGGAGTTCATTTGCAGTGGCTGGAGGCCCTGGCATGCCCATGCTCTCTGTCTCTCTTCTATCTATCTCCACTTACAACAAATAAAATTAACTAACTAACTAACTAACTAACTAACTAACTAACTAACTATGGAATCCTAATTAGTTGAGGTCCTAATAACAAAGACACTGTTATTAAGAACCACAGTGACTGAATAAACTTGAATAACACTCAAATAACTTGGTCCACTTGAATAACACTCAAATAACTTGTATTTAATATTGTTCAAAGTAAGATAGCCCAAATAAGCAAGACTCTTGACTTCCTGCAGAAAATATAGCCCGTATACCTTGCTGGGAATTCGGAACTCTGTTTTTTAAGTGTCAGCTGTCTTTAAAAAAAAATGATCCAGAAATTTGAGATACATTATTTCCATCCCATTACCTTTACTTTAAAAATTTTCATCTTGAGTTATCTTTTCATAATATACATGAATCAGAAGTTTAATAATCATGTTGAGAATGGAATTCATCTCACAGAAGTGTGTGATAAAATCCTTTTAACATATTAATATATGTGCAGTAGCGTTTCTATCTGCTAATGGAAGGGGACCTTTTACTTAAGTGGGAAGACGAAAGGAAATATTACAACCTAAAATAATCTCAAATTGCAGTCATATTCAACTTTATTTCATCTGAAACCATTGAAGTTTGCCTTGTCCTGCATTTGGGAATTCTCTTGAAATCTAGTCTTCCCCTTCCCCCGCCCCCATCATCCTTTGCATTCTTCAGTCTGTGGTCAGTTTCTTATGCCTAATTTACTCCTTCATTACTTTCATATTATACTGTTTCTATTTTCTTCTTGGGCACATTTCTCTTCATTTCCCTCACTTAGTATAGCCATCATCTACCTAGAAACATAAGAGTTTCCCTGCAATCCCTTTATTCTTGTTCTTTTGTTTTCAATGTCATAGTTTTTCTTTTTTAAATCATTTGCCAAGCAGTAGTAGGTATCTACTATTTGCATGATCAACTCCTGAACTGCTCAGCAGTTTTGGAAATCATGTCAGAAATAATGGTAATAATAATAGGAAAATAATAAGAAAATAACCCTCTGTAACTAAAAGCAAGTCTTTTATGCTGAACCTCAAATTTCCAGGACTCGGGCAACCATGGTTTCTGCCTCATCATAAGTATCAGGAAAGGCTTTGTCCAGTGCAGAGTGTTGGAATCAGGTCTGATGACCCACAGTTCTCCTTGGGCTCCATTCTGTTACATCACTAACCAGGGATGAAAGGAACCTGTATGCGTTTCTATCACGACAGGTACATTTTACTGTTTTAACCCTAATCCTACCTATTTGAAAGTTTGTGGTTTAATTTTTCTCTATGAGGGATATGGTATTAAAAGTGACTTGTAGCTGATTAGGATATATAAAAATCATTATTTCTGCTCATAAAATATTACATATTATAAAATGTACACAAATATATTGAAAACATAATTTTAAATTTTTACACTTCGGACTCCATCGTAGATAATTGTTTTTACTTGTTACCATTTTTGAAACAATCATTTGCTATTTTCACTGTGAAAAACTCCTTTAACATTTACTTTCAATCTGAGAGAATTCCTCGAATGTGTTGAACTAGTGTTGTTAAAAGCTGAAATCTATAGAAAGAGCCAAAAGAACCATCATCTAATTGTTTCAATAATTTATACGACACATTAAATTAGGATATAATTTTAACTGGAAAGTGTATCAGTAATCACCTACTTTAACGGACTCATTTTATATTTGAAGGAGTAAGGCTGGATGATATTGCAAGATCGGATCAATGTAGTACAATTAGTCTCAAAACAAAGGAATTCTTGCTGTACCTTGGAACCTCTGACTTCTAGCAGGAGTCTTTCAGATTCCTAAAAGCAATAGTTTCTCTGTGTAAGAAATTCAATTGTCTTGAGTTGATTAAAAAGCTGATGGGAAATAAACTATGTATAGCATTCTCTTAACGGTTGTAAATTTGTGCGTGTTCAAATGTACTCTCCAAGATTACAATGTCATGATGACAACCGTGTCAGTGGATTTTAAACAAAATGAATGAAGGGAAGTGACTTTGTTGTCCTTGCTCCACTTCTCAGTCCTGACTTGTTAGGGATGTGACTAGCGAGCCTGGCTGTGTCTGCGGAGTGGCAGGCAGGTCACACCAGAGCAATGGTGAAGGCAGACTGCTTGACCTCGGTCCAAGCTTCGCTAGGACAGAGGCCAATGGCTTTAAAACTTTCCCTCTAGAGACAGAAATATAGCTTGCATTGTGACCCAGTATGACCTTCCACCTTCACACTACCCCCCAGATTTTCAAAAATAGATACTTTTATGTTCCATGTCGAATGACATTTTAAACTTTCAGTTCTCCCCTTCTAGTCTGCTCTTGGCTCTCTCCTCCTCCCCTCTTTATCTCTGCTCTTCTGTTCTCTTCCACTCATCCCCCTCCTCCTCTTTCTCTTCCTCCTTCCCTACCCCTCCTGTACCTCCTTCAAAATGCTGGTCCTGACTCTTGAGTGATCAAGACCTATTGTTTGAATAACACTGCCCCAATAGACTACGAGATGTGCTCAGTAAAGATCTCAGGGTCCTATGCTAGGACACCAGCTCTGTTGTGGAAGACATTCAGAATCCAGCTTGAGGTGAGGGATGTTTGAGGCATATTTTCGAAGGAGAGATGCTTCTGTTTCTCAAATTCCCTCCACTCTCCCTCTGGAACTCTGTATCAGCTAGTGCTCAAATTTGTTGTATCTCTTCATCTGCATATGTACGCAACCTCTTCCTCTGTCTCCACTCCTAGCAACATAGGAGCAACATCTATGAAGAATTTTGATGGTTCAGGCATGTGTACACTTAATACTTCATATTAGCATTGTTTGTTCTGGGTAAATGTTATCTGTGCCAATCAACATACTTGGTTTCTAAGAATTTGCTATTAAAGATGATTATAGTTTCTAGCTAGAACAGGGGACCTACCTGAAAGAATACTAGATATAGAAATAGAAGGTCCTGGCAGCTTACTTTTAATATACTGGACATCAAAGGAATTATTTATCACCTGTAACCCAAAGTTTTGTCATTAGTAAAATAGTTTTTTTTTTAGCTCTGCAAATCAGAAAACATTACTTCTTTGCAGTCACATCATTAAAAGCGGCCTCACTAAAAAGCATTATTTTTACCTTGAATTTATTAAAGACAAATGTAAGTTGACAGAATCAAAGGAATTAATCATGATTCTGAAATCATAAATACCTTTTTACGTTGATAGATTTATACCTTTCGAAAAATTGTAAGCAGAGAGATTGAAAGTGGAATGTGTTTTCTGGTTTGCTTTCCTTTTACTTTGGCTAATATATTTTGATTGCTTTGGATTTCATTAAATAATATTTTATCATTTCTGATAAAAATATAGTTGTTATAATTCTTTCAGGGATGACAAGCAGCTCCCTTTTCTGACCCTAGAATACCATTGTGCCTTTTCTTTACCTCATCCTTGGGATGTGATACTTTATATACATATTTAAATTATCCTGGACAGTAGATGATGAGGCACTCAGTAACATAAATCAGCTTATTTTTAAGGATCTCAAAGTCAACGTGAGCACTATGTTTTGGACACATAGGTTACAGGCTTCGGCGTGGATCAAGTTCAGATACTCAGTTGAATGCCAAGTTGCATTGTTAATAAAACCACATAGACTGGGGCAGAGGAAATGGATTTTGTTAAGAACCTATCAAACTGGAAAGTGGTCATTTTTCAAAGTTGTTGCAAATACATTACTATATTACTGAGCGGGAATTTCCCATCCAACAACATAACTGATTATTCATGTTACATGTACAGCAACCTCGGAGTGGTAAACATAATGGATGTGAGGAATCAGGTTAAAATTACACTTAGACTATCAATGTGTTTCTTTAAAGATCATCATTAATTTAATTCAGAACACTTTTAATGCTAGAGAAAAAGTGACAGCTCAAATTAGAGCTTCAGTGAATCCTTTAATCTCTGCCATCCCCATTTTTCCATTATTTTATTCCTTTCTTCTCCTTATCTCATGCTGATTTGTTGACTGTCTTTTCCAGGATATCACGCAATTGGAGTCACAGAGTTTGCTGTCTTTTCCAACTGTTTTTCATTTTCTCTACGTAGCAACATGCACTTAAGGTTACCCCAAGACTTTTCATGGCGATTTTTAAATCTAACATTATTTTCCAAAATAAATAAGTAGTCCTAATTTAGCTTGTTCTGTGCATAGTTTATGATTTCTAGCTTTCTTAGTAAATGAGAACAAATAATGACTTTGATAAACATGATTATTATTTTTTAATAAAATGCAGAAAACTTGATTACAATCTACTGGAAAACTACAAAATGCGACTCTAGAGTAGCCAAAGTAAAGCAAAGTATTATAGGTTATTGATTATACATTTAGATTCTCAGGTAAAGGTCTGTGTATCTATCTTTCAAGGATAAGTTGCATTCATTTGCACAACTGATAGATGCCTCATATAGAATCCACTCAAAAACTAAATATATGATTTATTTCTTTTTTATATTTATTTTATTTATTCATTTTCAAGCAGATATATATATATAGAGAGAGAGAGAGAAAGAGAGAGAGAGAGAGAGAGAGAGAGAGAGAGAGAGAGAGAATGAACCAGGGCCACCACCTAGTGGGTCTGGTTTATATGGGTACTGGAGAATTGAACCCGGGGCCTTAGGCACTGGATGCAAGTGCCTTAACCTCTGAGCCATCTCTCCAGCCCTATGATTTATTTCTTAAAGACTTGTTTTCCTTATGTCTCTGGTGAAAATCACTAGCGTCATACACAACTATTTGCCCAATCTGGAGACATTCTGGATCACCTGCTCCCTTTCCTCCACCACAGTAATTTTTTAACTTACAGGATTCTTTCTACCTCCTTAATATTAATCCATCTTATTATATAGTGTCATATTGATTGTAATTTCTGTGATCTGTGTGACACGAGCATTATTTCTCAACATATTATTAAGTATTATAAAAGTTTTTTACATCTAAAGATGGCATCCATGCTACTTCTAAAGTAACCTTTCTAAGGTAAAAATCTGACGGAACTATTTTTCATCTATATCCATTTCTAGAACATGAAGTCTAAACTTGTCACTCCATATATCTATTTTTTTTCTATTTTGTCCCTTGAGCTACAAATGACATGAGCGGCAAAGCTGAGGCTAAAAGCCAATAAGTCTTGTGACTAAAAATATAGTTCAGTAGTTGAGCACTTGCCTTGTATGTGCAAGGCCCTGGGTTCAATCCTCAGTATTGCAAAAAAAATTAATAATAATAATAATTAATTAATTAAATAAAATAAAGTCAAGCAGCCTTAACCAAATGTATACAATGTATCAGTATGCCATGCTACCTTATAGGTGTTAGGTCACAAAAAAAGTTAAGGAACTTTTTATTGGTACATTTCAGAAATAAAATATTAAAATTATTCAGACAAGTTCAATAACATGTGAATTGCTTTCTTCTTAAGTATATTAGACATTATAATCCCAAGTAATCAACATTTATTTGACAAAAATGCTTTGCTGGGTCCTTCATGTATGCAGCTTGAAAAAAGCAATTGAAAATTTTGAGGTGAAATGATATTCCCTGAAATTGTCTAATTCATGGATTATAGCATTGTATTTCGAAAGCTTGATCAATTTCACTTCTTATAAAGATTTATAAGAATGGACACTTGTACTAAATCTCTTAGTTATATATATATATATATATATATATATATATATATATATATATATATTCAATTATGTTAAACCTAAAACATTCTGCCTTCTATTAAAAATAAACAGCATGTGAATACACAAAATTAGATATAAATCTTCATTCAAAAACTTACTGCAGTTTGGGTTACATAATGAGATCTTGACTTTAAAAAATGAACAAATGAATGAATAAATTTAAAAAAAACTCTTACTCATTCACAGAAGTTGCAACCAAGCTTCTCTAGTCATTATTCACAGAATGCATTCTGGTCGCATTGATGGACAGTTGGGGTTACTTGTAAGAATAAGGCTATCTCCATAAACAGTCATGATAAAATTTGATTATATTGGACATTATGGTGATAATGTAAAAAAAGTGAGTTCTGCCTTTTATTTTCCAAACACATTATCAGAAATTCAAGTTTGAAATTTTTTGTAACACTTTTCTGCTACCTGAGGACTTCCGGTTCTAATTTTATGTTATATAAAACATTGAGAACACATTCGTGGGACGAGGCAGGCATTCAAGGAATTAGAAGCATGGGAAGAAATGGAGTGTGGAGTCAGTGGTGATCCAAGGCAGGCCTGGCAGAGGGAATGGCAAGAAAGGCGAAAAGGAACTCATGACCACCAAGCGCAGGTGCAGAACATGGGCTCAAATACAGCAATGGAAGACATTTGACGAAAACACAAACTGGGCTGGAGAGATGGCTCAGCGGTTAAGGCACTTGCCTCCAGTGCCTAAGGCTCCAGGTTCAATTCCCCAGTACCCACATGAGCCAGACCCCCAAGGTGGTGGCCCTGGTGCTCTCGCTCTCTCTCTCTCTCTCTCTCTCTCTCTCTCTCTCTCTCTCTCTCTCTCTCTCTCTCTCCCCCTCTGTATCTCTCTGCTTGAAAATGAATAAATAAAATATTAAAAAAAGAAAACACAAACTGAAAATTTTGCCATAGATTTTTTAAAAGTACATTCATATTATTTTTCCAAATTAGTAGTAACTACAAATGTTTTAATGTGGACCTTCATTTTGAAAATAAATTCAGAAGTAATTTTCATTTTCATTTTTTAGGCCCTAATTTATGAACAGACACAATGATTATATATATATATATATATATATTTATATATATTGATTAAATGCAACATTCATCATTCTTGACTCTGAGTGGCCTTTAAAAAATAAATCAAATGCCCCACAGAAGGTGTAGATGTATGAAAAATACAAAATAGTTTCTGAAAACAATCCCCAAAAGTTCCAAAATTACATTCTGAGTCAAGGTAGTATTGTGATTATAATTTTAAATCTTTCAGTGCCAGTTTGCTCTAAGGAAGAAATCTTCAGCTTGGTTTATGAAGTCTTAAGATTAAAAAATATATTCAGTATTATCTTGTAGACAAGTTTCCATTTGAAGAACCCAATTAAAATCGATGTAAGATGATTCCTATTTCTGAGAGAGCCACCATATTCCAGGG
Organism: Zapus hudsonius; assembly: GCA_004024765.1. Taxonomy (NCBI): domain Eukaryota; kingdom Metazoa; phylum Chordata; class Mammalia; order Rodentia; family Dipodidae; genus Zapus; species Zapus hudsonius. Next base: position 73,347 of record PVHP010003476.1, read on the forward strand.
TAGGCCAGCAGTATGTTCCCCACCCCAAGCCCACTCTTTTCCTGAAAGAAGAGGTGGGGACAAGTCACACCCATGGCAACTCCCTGAGTCCGATCTGATGACACATGGTACTTCATATGTGACTTGTTAGTTGAAATATGTGTACTGAGACAAGAAAGAAAATGTCTGTCAAAAGTTATTTTTTGATGTAAACATCATATTAAACTTTCAGAGAGAAAGCTAAACATTTTTAACTCCATAAAAGATGTTTATGCAATTGTTAAAACAATATAATGCTTCCAAAATACTCTAGAAATCCTTGCAAATTTCCTTGCTTGCCTATTTGCTCTGCTGGTATCTTCCCCAACATATTTTAGAAGGAAATAACTTTTAACAAGAAGAAGATTCTTGAAATTACATTTCCAAGGGGTTCCTAGCCACAGCAGCTGCGAGGCATTGTGACTGAATTTTAGACTCCATTGGTTGTTGTCAAAAGCACAAGTGGCCGATGCTCAGGTCTCAGGCCCCAGCCATCCAGTGATTGATTACAAATTGAATTGGAGTGTGTACAGTGACTTTTCTTGTTAGAAAATACAAACTTTCAACACAAAAGAGCAGCCTTATTTGATGGAGTTGGGCTTACAAAATTAATGACAAAAATATAACATTGGTTTTTAGGAGACATCAATGAAGAATAGTGTAGCCCAACCACACTAATAATTTCACTTCTGGGAAATCCAGAGACAAACTGGAGAAGATGCTTTGGTGGTGAGAGAAAAAATGGTGCTCAGGAACTATATGATTCCTTAAAATATCTTAGGAAACCAAGTATCAAGGAGATGATTGATTGCGAATGCATGGGAGCATATTTAAGAGTTGCTGTCTTAGCAAGGTGTTAAGAGTAATTACCTCAGTGGGCTGAATGCAGAGGTCAAAGGAGGTGATAATGCTACAAATCAGATGGGAATAACAGGGAAGAAAACGAACAACACACACAAACCAAGTTGCATAAATACAATACACATAAAATTTGCTTATCCATGCATAAAGCAGCCTGTAACTAAACATGGTTCCACAGAACTCTCCTGCATATTCTTATCAACATCCTATGTCTTACATTATTGTCATTAGGTACCTGAGAAATAGATGGATGATACCTTTCATCTAGAGGCTAAAGACAACACCGATTAGCACCTACTTTTTGTCAGTGTGTGTGTGTGTGTGTGTGTGTGTGTGTGTGTGTGTGTGTGTGTATACATTTGCAGTATACATTTGTAGGTACATATGCACACAAGTGCATGTTGAGGCCAGAGGACAACTTTGGATGCTATACTCAGGTACTGTCTAACTTTTCTGAGACTGGATCTCTCATTGGCTTGGGGCTCACCCATTAGGACAGACAGGCTAATCAGTGAGCCCCAGAGACCTTCCTGTCATTGCCTACCCAGTGCTGGGATTACAAGTGAATGTCACCATGCTTAGCATTTTTACTTGGGTACTTGGGATTGAACTGAGATAGTCATGCTTGAAAAGCAAGTACTTTACCAACAGATCTGCTTCTCCAGCCCATTGCCAATATATATCTAAGAAAATCTCAATCTCTCAATACCCTACGAGCTTCTGTCATGTTCACAGTGCTCACTAAAAACTCCAGGGAGGCAGGAAAGAGGATGCTAAGGATAATAAACAAGAAGGAAACTGAAAGGTCAAAATTTGGTAGACCCGGTCTGATGGAAACTTGGCCGTACACTCAGAATTGGTTAGATTTTAATTCATGATGGTTTCATCTTGTTGAATTAGAAAGAACACCAAGTTTTGTTTCTCATTTTTGTAAAAGTGAATAAAATTACTTCCCACATATTAGAGTTTTACTTTAATTTGTTTGAGGAGGTTAATAACTTTACAGAAATTTGTCATATATATATATATATATATATATATATATATGAAAAGGGTTGCATTAAAAAAACAATTCCCTCCCCAGATACCATTGAGTTAGTAAAAGATAACAGGATTTAAAGATAGCTTGTGGGAAACCCAGCCCTTGAACTCCAACTTTCTAGGCAACACATTTTGTGTGTGGTAGGGTAAAGTAGCTAATACTAATGGTTCTAGAGTCTAAATTGTCCCCCATCATGTTTTCATTTTTCTGACCAGGAAGTGAAGGTGTGGGTCAGATGTATCAGAATGTTACAGAAGAGCTGGGAGAGAGAACCCCTCACTGTTGCAAAGCCAGCAGCAGGAACATAGAGCATTTTGGGAATGTGCACGTGCTTAACACCTGGAATTTTCTGAACCTTAATAGTCATACTTCATCAGTCACCAGAGTGAAAAGCCAAATGATCTGAAGGAGAACTTCTGAGGCAATTCTTCTGAGCTCATAATATAACCTCCTTGTCATCTCTCAGACATAAGCCTTTAATCCCCTCTTCCTAAAATTGTTTATTTTAAAATGTGAGAAAGTTTAAGGATGTCACAGCCGAGCTGCGAGCTTTCTCTTTAAAGAATCCCATCCTTCAAACCCATCTTCTGCAAAGAAACTGGCATTTCATGTGCTGAGCAGATGGCGCTCTGCAACCCTGGCCGGCCCTTGTGTGCAGCTGGGCCGATCTGGTACACAGGTGTCTTGATTTGGACCTTCTTGAAATTCTGACACCACATTCTCATCCAGTGGGAAGTATGACTTGGCAATGCTGTTTTCCAGTGACAACAGCTCTACCGCCCTAACCATAATGGCTCTGACCAAGGTGATAACACAGCTTGCTGACTCACACCGAGTTGGGACAGAGGGTAGATGGTTTCTTCTAAAAATCTGGGCCAAGTTTTTGGTTTTGATTTCCTCCTTTATATTCTGTATTGCCATCCGTGCGTCCTGCTTTAACCTCTTAGCATGTGGGGTGCTTTTCCGAAGGTTGGGGATGTTCTGCTGAATTGAATGCTGCAATACTCAAGCAATAAAGCAAACAGAAGCAGATACTTTTTTTAAGTGGGTGGTTTTTGTCATCATTGGTAAATGCTGAGCAGCCACGTGACAATTTTAAGGCATCTTCAAGGGTTTCAAACAAGATTTTTCCTCATTTTAAAAGGAAGAAACTAGGCAAAATCCATTAAACTTTTCATAACATTGGACAAAAACTTCCGTGAAATTTAAAAGGAGATTTCAAAAATGCAGACAACAAAGAGAATACTTAGTGACGGCTCCCCCTGCGTAATCTCTACATAATCACTTCAGTCTCACTAAAATATTTCCCAGTGCAGAGGCCAGATGTTTTGAACTTTGGCTTTTTTAAAAAAGAAAGCAATATTTAAGAACTTTCCCATTGCTTTTCATCTTAGTAACAGCTGCTTCTAACAACTACTTATAACGAATATGGCCAAATTGGAAAAAAAAAACAATAACGGAAATGTACAAAAGGGAAATATACATGATTGTACCACAGTCCAGAATTTTGGATTTCTACCTGCTCTGTCTACAATGCTGAAAAAATACCTCATTGATATCACTTTCATTCAAGTGTGCCCTAGTTTCTCTGCCTTTAGATGAACAGACACAACTCTTTAGCAATGATAGCTTAAGACAACTGGAAGCAAAAAGTTATCTCCTCCAAAAAAAACTATAGTTCCAATGTCATTAATCTGTGGAATCTTATGATAGGGAACAGAGATTATGATATTCAAAAGTGAAGGGTTATTGACTAGCATGATGAATTCCAAGCTATATTAAAGAGCGGCATTTCTTTGTAAAATTAAGTCCTTTGGGAAATAGAAATGTCTAAGGAGAGGGTGACCCAGAACAAATAATGAGAAATTGTCATTTCTTGTGATTTTATGACCATTTAGCTTTATGTGTCAGTAATGTCAAGGCCTTCCATATTCATGTTTCTAGGTGAAGCCATTATTAAGTGTAGTGCCCACTTGACATGTCCACAAACAGGTGTTTTATACTGATCACAGCCAAATCCTATCTATTCCCCTTTTCAAATCTATTGCATCCATGATTTTGTTTTTCCAACTTCTAGTCTTATAACTGTCCTACCAATAGCTGTGGCTCCAACTGTAACTTTTCTCTTTCCCCCTCATCCATATTCAACCCATTATTAGTAAAGCACCTTTGCAAGGAAGCTCAATTAAGCCTCTTAGGTCAATCTCCAGAATATCTCCTTAGATTCAAAACAGAATCCTTACAATTATGACTTCCTAGTAAGCCAGAGGAAAATAACTTAAAATTTTTAAATTTAAATTAAGTAGGATATATATAGAACAGAGCGGACCTAAGAAAATAATTTCATACAAATGTGAAAAACATCTTTATTTTATAGTCTAGGATCTGTTTTATCTGTCTACATTTAGAACACTTTCAAAATGGGATTCTAGAAACCAATTAAATCATCAACTTTACCACTGCCAGAGCAGAAAAAAAAATACAGAAATATCATTTGTCAACCATACTTTATAAGAAGAAAGAAATTTATAAAGCTTGTTCTCTGCTACTAAGAATAGGATTCCATCAACACTGTCTGAGTGGCCAGGCAACATCAAGCACATATACTGGCTGTTCTCTGATTCTTTCCCAATTTGGCTTTTAGATTTTCTCTATGTGCTTTCTCTTTGTATCCTAGGTTTACACATAGCTAGTTATACAGCTAAGTAGTCAAGGAGGTTATTTCTAGATTTCCCCTGATGTTGTATCATGGTAGATTAACACCATATAATATTATGGTCAGATGAGACTCAATTTCCAAATCCAGATTTTCAAATAACTTTGCTTAATTTGTCTAATTAGAATGGGAATGTCTTAGCTGGGCATGGTGGCACACTGCCTTTAGTCCCTGCACTTGGGAAGCAGAGGTGAGAGGATCGCTGTGAGTTTGACCTGAGATTACATAGTGAATTCCAGGTCAGCCTGGGCTAGAGCAAGGCCCTACGGAAGAGGGGGCGGAAAGATTGTGAGAGCCGTGGTGGGGGAGACTGTCCGGAGGCATGACACCCATCAGTGACAACACACTTGGGCCAGGAAGACTGGGATGAGTACTAAGATATACAGGATACCTTGCCACAAGGACTAATACAGACAGCCCACAGAGGAGGATATACAACTGATCAGGGATGGGGAGGGGGGGAAT
>PVHP010003477.1:0-78216 GCA_004024765.1 Zapus hudsonius
CAAAACCACCTGCTGTCTGGGCCAATCCAAAAGAGAGGGCCAGACGCTGGGTGCTGCAAGTCTGTGCTAGAGGTTAGCCAAGGACACAGGGTGGAAAGAGAAGCCTCCCCTGGCTGGGAGGTAGCCCACCCAGGAGTCCTGGGCACGTGGGCCATGGGATGTAGAGGAAGTAAGGATGAGAAGTAAGGCAAGGGGTGTGTGTGCATGCGATCAGAACCTACAAAACTATTTAAGTCTTTTTAAAATTTTTATGGGATTTCTATTAGTTATGACAAATGCTTTACATTTCCCTTCTGTCATAGAAACAAAGTTCTTTGTAAGCTACATATGGTTAAGTAAACATGGGGAACTTATTGAAAGAGCCTGAAGAGTGAACAATGATAGAGGGCTGTGAGTTAGGATGGTTTGTACATGTGATGGTGAACTATGGAGTTTTTTTTGGGGGGGGGCTCTGACAGGGAACAGACACCAGCCTAGAAGCCCGGGTTCCTGGGCTGCCAGGTTCTGCCACAAGCCCAACATAGTGATCTTGGGCAAACAGGCTGCTAGCCACCCTCACATGAAAGGACCATTACTTCTTTGACACAGTACAATTATCACATGATAGACAAAGCTATTTGAGAAAGCATATGGCATTTTCACCTATGAGGGATAGCTGGAGGGGTGGGGACAGTGGGCTACCCATCTGGATCCAGCATGACTGCATGGTTCTTTGAGGATCTCGTCTCTTCTGTCACAGTGATGCTGTCATGGACACCAGTGGGCATTGTCCTCCCCTCCCCTCCCCTCTCTTCCCCATCCCAGAACCTGAGGCCTTTTACAGCAAAGAAGGAAGCAGGATCTTGCTCCAAGCGTCAGGGGCAGAGGTGATGGCTCGAGTGGGGCTGAGTGACACGGCACGCCATCTTGGGAACCACACCCAAGCTGTCCTGTTCCCACAAGGCCCTGTTCTTGACAGCAGCCTCTAACCCTTGCTTATCGTCCCCATGGTAGCAACCTTGAACTGTAATACAGTGGGAAGCAGAGGAAGGGGAGAAGAGAGAAACAAACACTGAGATTCCCTCAGGGAGTGGAGCCATAGGTGAGAGACAGTGACTCACAGCTTTCAAGATGCTCACGGCCTCCTTGCTCAGCCAGACGGGGTAGAGCACATCATCATGGAGGATGGACTCAAACAGGTCGTCCTCATTGTCAGCTTCAAAGGGGGGCTGCCCGGCCATCATCTCATACATCAGCACCCCCAGGGCCCACCAGTCCACCGAGGGACCATATTCCAACTCTTGCAGGATCTGTTCAGGAAACCGGCAACGTCAGGGATCACCAAATCACCAAAGAACCCTCCTCCTGCCCCCAGCTAAACTCCTGTCACAAATTCCTGTGTGAATGTCCAACTTTCACATATGCCAAGAAAGAGCCTGTGACCATCATCCTTCCTGATTTCCCAAGATCTACCAATGAACCTATCATTTATCTGCTTTGATAGAGCCCAAGGCCTCATGAATTAATATTCTCCCGGTGACCACAGCCAGAATCTAATTAGCTCAGTGACTGGTGCATTTTATCTTTAACCAAGGTCACCTGGTGCCAGAAATGCTCTTGGGCTCTCTTTATTAATCTGTCCAAATATGTAGAGTCATGAAGTTAATTAAATGCATGCAGGATAAGCGAAAGCAATCCCAGGCCACTTAGGATTAAATACTCAAGTAGAAGCCCTTAAAGCCCCTGGACATACACATAGTTAGGAATCATCTCATTGTGAAAGAATGGGAGAAAAGGCAGCCAACTCTGGTGATCTGTTTAGCTAGAACCTCGGGCTTCTGCACCCAGTGGTTAGTGAGGGTAGCTGTGAGGTCAGAGCCATAGGCTCCAGGGTATCAGGGTGTCAGCCATTCAGCTTTGCTCTAAAGCCAAGGCCAGCTTCTCCTTTGGTGTCCTAAGAGCCAGCACCCAGGCTGCCTCACCAGTACCATCAGTTTGTGTTCTTGAAGGTCAGAGCTATGTCCCATCTCCTCCAGAATGTCTTCCCAGATTTTTCCAGCTTTCTCCTATCTTCTGCTGTCCGAAGACCCCGCCTAGTCCTAAGGTTTGTAGGTATTTCCCTAATACCTGTTTTTGCTCTTTCACTCTCAGATTTCTCTCGGGGCATCTCACCAGAGAGTCGAGACACCATCTTTTCTCAGGGACCTCTACTGTGACCAGCCCATTGCACACTCAGGACACATCCAGTGCTTCACATCACCAACACCTACACTGAGCTGATGCACAGAGGTAACAGCTGGGGCTTGTGCTTCTGTGGAGTGGCTTGTCTGTGCTCAGACAGTGGCCCTTCCCACCCTTCTCAAGTCCCCTTTGAGCCTTCTTGTTTTGGGTGGCACCTTTCATAAAATTCCTCTCAGGCTTGGCCCTAATTATGCCTGGCCTGATCACCATGCCAGCAGTGGAGCTGGTGAGGAGGGCAAGGCTTCACATGCCATGGGAGGTACTTGGCATGGCAGCCACCCCCTCAAGAGAGTCAGAACTTGGCCCGAAGAGACAGGCTGGCATTGGGTCTTATAGTGTCAGGTGTGGCCCAGAGCCCATGACCGTTTCCTGAGGAGCAAGGGCCAGGCATGGAGACGAGAGGGGAGAGGGGTGCCAGAGAGGTCATCCAAGGACACAGGGTAGGAAGAGAAGCCTCAGGCAGAGACCATGCCCCAGAAGGTAGCTCTGGTTTCAGGGATAGCCTCTCCTACTTGAATAAGGCCTTCCGAAGCACTCTTGTGTGTTAATCCTATTAGATTCTGAAAGCAGCCTGTGAGATGGGCAGGGCAGGTATTATAATTCCCATCAGAAAGAACCCAAGGTTTCCAAATAACTCATGACTTCATCAAGGGTACATGGGGGCATTCCTGGGCTAGTCTGCCTAGGGTCTCAAGTCTCAGGACCATTTCTCCTGCCCCATCACATAATCCAACCATGAAGGTAACGTGGGAAGGAGCCACCATTGCTGTGTGCTGGTACTGGGCTAAGTGCTCCAGAAGTACTTCATGTCAGCCTCCCACTAGCCTTGGATCAAGATAGCAATACATTCGTTTGTCAGCTGTCATTTGCTTGCCAGGAAGTCAACCATTGTTGGCCATTTCCAGAGCCATGGTAATGACTGCATCGTGGGGACAAAGAGCAGAGCAGGCGGGAAAAGTGCCACAGAGTCTCACCAGTGGGCTACTCTGCAACAAAGCAAGGCTGAGTGGGCTTGTTTTCCTTTAATTTTAAAATTTTTATTTATTTTTAAAAAATTTTTATTGATAGCTTCCCTATACACCATAAACCATTATGATTATCTCCCCCTCCCATCCTCTCCCATATTTTTTATTAATAATTCTTGTTTTTTAAATTAGCATATAAACAATGAGGCTTCATTATGGCAGTTTCAAACAACAATCTCTTTCCATTGAGCCTCCTGGCACACCTGTGCCCTTCCACCCTAGTGGTCTTTCCATTTTCATGTCGTATGTGTCCTAATTCACTCCCCCCACTCTCTAACACCCCCCCACACAGATTAAGAGCTATGACTTTCATATGAGAGTAGATGCAATATTTGTCTTTCTGAGTCTTGGTCTCCTTGCTTAATATAATAACCTCCAGACCTATGAATTTTCCTACAAATTTCAATTGTGGCTAAATTTTTCTTTATAAATAAAATTTCATTGTATATATGTACTACATTTTGAGAGGGCATTTTGTTCATGATAAAGCGAATGCTTGCTTGAGTAGGCCGTCAACCCTTTGTCTATAGCATCAGCTCATAGAGGGACTAGAATGGAATATAAAGAATGAATGTAGGAGTGGAGAGATGGCTCAGCAGTTGAGGTGCTTGTCTGCAAAGCCTAATAATGACCCAGGTTCAATTTTCCAGTACCCATGTAGAGCCAGATGCACAAAGTGGTTGCATGCATCTGGAGTTCATTTGCAGTAGATGGAGGCTCTGGCATACCTATCCTCTCTGTCGGTCTCTCTTCCATCTCTTCCTCTTTGCTTGCAAATAAATACTAGATAAATGTATCTTGTAAAAAAGAATACATGTAGGAGATGAAGAAAGCGGGTTCCAGTGCAGAGTTCCTGCTTTCATTTATTTCTCCGGCTACTGTTTTCACTAAGCAAACACACTAGCAGGACTGAAGTGGCTACCCTGGGTCTCTCAGAAGGTAAAGACTCGAGAGAGAACTGACCTATCATTCACCCTCCCCATCCTAAGCTCCTCTGGCCCTGTGTGCATTTTGTGCTCTGTGGAAAGATGTCAAAGGTCCATTCTTCACTCTGCATGTTGATGTGCTTTGCTGTGGGCCTGCCTTCTTTTGCAGACCTTGGGACAGAGCTGATGAGGACCTTCCTCCGAGAGAACCATTTTTGGCCCATGAATTCTTTAGACTTAAGGCCATATTACTGAATCCTTTCGAATAATTTCTTTATAATAAATGCTAAGTAACTATTTGCTCTAATTGCATCACCATTCATCCAGCAAATTGTCAGGGAGCCTGTGGTCTGTGTGCTGCATCCAGGAAGATCTGCATTAGAAAAATAGATCCTGCTTAAAAGGATTCAGGACCAGGAGGCATGGAACTTCCTTCCCAACTCCGGTCCTTCTGGTTATTTTCAGGAATGCCCTCCTCACCCCTAAGGCCCAAGGAAACCTTTAATCTTTACAACTCAACTTCTCCACACTGCCAATAAGCCTTCCATACCCTGAGGGTGCCATCTTGTTTTACGTGCCTTCATTCTGCTTAATTACATGTTTGCTTCTGTGTCACCCTATCCAGACCAAAAGCTGCTTTATAAGAGGAGGAGCCAGCTGCAGTCAATTCTTCACCCCCACATTGCTAGGTGTCTGGCAGGAACTTAATTAAACAAGACCTGCTGAAATCAACTCTATCATTGCTGACATTGCTCCACTGTGGGTGGGCAGTGCTTCATGGGATTGGTGTCTCCTTCCCATCTTATGTATCTCAGAATCATCAAAAACTACTTAATAAGGATCTATGTGCCTTTGGCTCAACTCTGAATCCACCACACTAAACATCTCTTGGTTTGCCCGGAAACAACCTGAGCCAACTCCAGCCAACAAATGTGGGAAGCATCTACTCGGCTTTCAGGCAGGCATCCCATTGGTGGAGGCCACAGAGGATGTCTGTCTACATTTCCTCTTCTTGTACAGTGCTGTCAGCTCACTAAGTAGAATTACCACCATGGTGGAAATGGCAAAGAATTCCAGTTTCACTGTGAAAAATACAGCTGATGAAGCTAATGGCTAACATGTTCAATGGTGTTTCCTTATCTGATCAGCAAGAAGTGAAAACAATGATGCAAATGAACACATTTATTTGTCAGTCATCCTGTGCTAAGAGTGAGAGAGGCTCACTGAGAGTGAGTGACCTTCAGTGAGGACCTAGCATCCAGTGGAGGTGGCCCTCGGCACACGCTCTTACCTCGGGAGCAATGTAGTCAGGAGTTCCACAGAAGGTGGTGGTTGTCACACCATTCAGAATCCCTTCCTTGCACATCCCAAAATCAGCCAGCTTGCAGTGACCTTCTGCATCGAGAAGAATGTTGTCCAGTTTCAAATCCCTGTAAGGTAAATCAAGGCCACGTGATTAGTCTCACTCGCCCTGACAGGGTCTTCTTGAATCATAGAGATGCATACATCTAGGGAAAGCTCCAGAAAAGGAAGTCCTGGAGGATGTTGGGCCTTGCCCAAACTGTCCTGTCAACTCCTGATGGTCCTTCCATCTCCTCAGCAAACGAGAACCCTTTACAACCCAGGCCTGGGTTAAGAGCAGAATCACATTTTTTGAGGCCGTGTTGTGAACCAGGCCGGCACATATTAAAATCAATGCACCCGACAAAACCACCTGAGAGGGAGATGCTTTTGCAAAAGCAGGACACCTTCCATGTGAGCTGATGGCGTTTAGAGGTGACAGGTACAGGCAGGAAACAAATGGCTGTCAGACTTGAGTGGAAGTTCTTGCTTGGTTAACCATGAAGAGAAGTGTGGGAAAGAGAGGAAGATGCAAAAGCTGAGGAGAAGGACACAACTGGGTTCCAGAGAATGTTGAGGCCAGAGCTTGGAACATGGAAAGAGAGGTTTGAAATCCAGGCTGAGAGTAAGGGCTTCATGCCTGCAGAAGCACGAGGAGTTTGCAAGATGGGTCTTCTGAGGGCAGCAGGCGAGGGGAGGGAAGATCTGGAGCAGGAAGGCACACTGATTGCAATAGCTTGGGACCCACAGGGCCCAGATGGTTCCACTTAGGAGGTAAGGACCATGGGGGATGCCTGCTCAACTAGTGTGGTTCTTTGTGGGTCATTTTACACTGAGGCTTTATATAGGATCTTAGGTATAACAAGGGTTCTAGGGAAGAATTCTCTCACCATATATAAAAACTCTAGAACTGGCTCTGTATTAGAATCTGGGCTATGGGACTGGAAAGATGGCTCAGCGATTAAGGCACTTGCCTGCAAAGCCTAATCACCAGATTCAATTCCCCAGTGCCCACATAAATCCAGATGCACATGGTGGCACATACATCTGGAGTAGAAGCCCTGGTGTATCCATATTCATTCTCTCTTTCTCACACTCTCCTTGGAAACAAATATGTCTTAAAAAAAAAGAATCTGGCCTATGGATGAAGATTCTCATCTTGGGCTTCCCTTAGCAGCCACTCTGGGTTGTATGGCTGGGTTTTGCAAACGGGACTGTGCCCTATATGTGAACATCAGGAAAGGACTTGCTCATGAGCCTGCTGGCGTCTGGACTTGAACGCTTGCCACCACCAGGGATCCAGACCTCAGTGGAGGTAGGACAGGAGGCACTCGAGACCTGCCTGCCTTGCATCCACAAACCTATTTCTACTCACAGCTAGAATTCCTGAAGATAAAAAAAAAGCATGGAAAATGTGCTTCTCTAAGCAAATGCTCACAAACAGCTCAGAAAGAACAGTGACAGCAGAGTCACTGGGCTGGGTTCCCTGATCTGCACCCTGGCAAGACATGAGGTCAAGGCTCAGCTCTGGTGGGGGTGGGAAAACGGGCATGGATGCTCGGCTGGAATCCAGGCGGCCAGGATTTCATCACTGACCTTGGTACGGTCCTGGGCTGGTCCTCTATCTATGATGGGGATCATTCACCATGCTTGTGCCCTTGTTTGAAGGACCAATGGGGTGAAGAGTGTGAAAGGTGAAGACCTTTGATCTCACTGCACTTCCTTCATGGAGAATCTGAGTTGGAGGAAGTGGGTGGCCTGTCTGTCCACCTGCAAATGTGCCCTTGCTGGGAGGCTGAGCGTGTGGGACTTGCTGGGTTGTGTCCCTCTGTTCACTAGTATCCGCAGTTGCCTTGACAAGGTCCACGTAGCACCCACAAGATCAACGGGCAAATGAGCGCGAGCAGCTCTTCTCTACGGGACCTCTTCCCCAGAGCACCTCTACACTTACACACGCCTCCTGCCACACCGAATCTGAGGTTATTCTAATGCTGTTATTCTTGCAGAAATAAGTAAAATGAATGGGAAGAAGGTGATTCATTTAAGGTGACCAGGATGCTGCCCTCCTCTGCCCTCTGGCCTTACTCTTCAGTGCCAGTCACCTCCTCGAATTGATAAAATGCCCCCGTGCCTGCTGACGAAGCACTGTCTCCGAAAGCTTTCACTGTGTCATAGGAAGGATTCGCTCTAATTTTTGTATGAGTGAACTAGAGCCCAAAGAGCCCAAGCCAGCTTGAGCCTGGCCCCAATCTGACTGCCAGACTGGGAGTCCAGGTCTATGGGGTACCACCCTCGCCTCTGCTGGGCTTTCTACCGGGCAGAGAGGGCCCCTTATTTCTCCCCACCTCCTGCTCTTCTGCCCCTGCCCTGCCCTGGCCCCAGGCACACCATCTTTGCTCTCCTTCCTGCCCTCCCCAGCTGCTGATCCAAGGTGAGCAAGCCCTGCAGGTAGCTGCCCTGAGCTGTGACCCTGCAGGGTGCAAGGGAAGACCTTCCTACCTTCCTGCCACAGGTGCCTGAAACTCCACCTCTGCTCACTCCCTCCAACTTCTCACCTGCTATCTGAATTTCTCAAAAACTTGAACTTCACACACAAAACCAAACTCTAGGGAAGTGTTCTGTTCTTTCCTTTGGGACAGAAAAAGCATAGTTTAGAAGACCCCTAGGAGCCAGGAAGGCTATTACTGGAATTTTATTTCTTTGGAGTGTTTCATCTCATTTAAAAGAAAAATGGGGCTGGGGAGATGGACTCAGCCGTCAAACACACTAGTTTGCAATGCCTGACCAAATAAAGCCCGACCCCCAAAGTAGAGCCTGTATTTGGTGTTCATTTGAAGTGGCAGAGATGACGACACATATGCACACTGCTCTCCTCTTTTTAAACCTTCTCTCTCTCTCTCTCTCTCTCTCTCTCTCTCTCTCTCTCTCTCTCTCTGTGTGTGTGTGTGTGTGTGTGTGTGGTCAGCTAGACTCTGCCTGCTAAGTAGGGCAAGGAGGTACTCCTAAGGAGGAGGCTGATAAAGAACCTCCATCACTACCACATGGCCCAGTGGAGGACACACAGGGTACCTCCTGGACCTTTTTCCCTTTGTCCTCACAGCTATGGCTGTCCCAGGATTCACCCTCAGGTTTTTGTGCTACTCCATCTAGCAGGGCCTACAGTCCTCCCTGGCTGGAGGGTCACCAAGGGAGGAACGTGCCTCAGCCCTGCATTCCCTGAGGTCTGGCTGTGGGTGGGACAGGACACAGGGAAGGCGAAGAGCCTTTCCATCTGGAGAGCTCCAGGAGCTCAGACCCTGGCTGACAGTTTAGCAGGGGTTCTGAAACTTGACAGATAGCTTTGCCTAAATCACCAGTTCCTGTCTCCCTGATCCTCACATACAGGAGCACGTATGAAGCTGGGGACATTTTTAAAGGGTGGAGTCATTAATAGAGGAAATAAAATATACAGCAAAAATTTCCTTGCCTATAGATGAACCAATGGATCTAAGCTTTACTAACTCAATTCATTACTAATTTCATTTACATTTTCTTTTTTTAATAGGTCATGCATTCCTATGTCTCCCACCCAAACCCTAGAAGTGTGCAAGGGCAGATAGTGCTAATTCTCCCTTCTGCATGGGTTCCTTCCTTGTCTTTTCTTTCCTGACAGGCAATTGGTTTTTGTTCATTTCCTGTGGATCCTAACATCACATAGGAAAAGTGTGAATAGATGTCCAGTCCCTGCCTTTTACAAAATGGGGCCACATGCACCTTTCTGGAGTACCTTTCTCTCTGGATATGTATTTGGGATCTTTTCTTCTTCATGTATAAACAGCCTCCTCATCCTTTATTTACGGTGCTTCGCCATTGTTGTGGGAAGACATTTAGGCTGCTCCTAATACAGAGTATGGCTATAATAATTCACACACAGGACATTTTGCATGGGTCAAGGGATTGTGTGCATTGTCTAGAAATTTCTGAGTTAGATGCTGGTTGGAGCCAAGCTCCTCCTGAGAGGCTAAAACATCTACACTTCCACTCGCCACAGATATTATGTCAGCCTCTCCACGTTATTAACAATGTGATGTGTTATCAAATTTTGATAGGGTGCTATGTTAAAAATAGGATCTCAGTACATTTTTTGATTTCTGCTTAAGACTGAAAATTCTTTCATACATTTCAAAAGGAATTGCGTTTTTGTATGTGAATTGTCTGTCGTTATTTTTCTCTTTTGTTATTTTCATTGACTTTTAGAAGCTCTTTTATATTGGGAAACAGACTTTGTGCGGGATAAGAACTACACTTTTTTTTTTTGGTTTTTCGAGGTAGGGTCTCACTCTAGCCCAGGCTGACCTGGAATTCACTATGTCGTCTCAGGGTGGCCTTGAACTCACGGCGATCCTCCTACCTCTGCCTCCTGAGTGCTGGGATTAAAGGCCTGTGCCACCACGCCCGACTTTCCCCAGTTTATTGTTTGACTTTTGACGAGGCTCACTGTGGTTTTACTGATACTACTTATTTATGTAATTGAAATGATGTTTAGTTTGATGAGTTTTGTCTTAATGTAAAATGTGTTTATCCACTTAAGTTATAAAAGATTTTTTCCCAAGATTTCTTATAATACTTTTTGTTTTGTCTTTGATGCACTTGGAATTTGTTCTGATAAAAGGTGTTAGGTATAGATCCAACTTTATTTATTTTGAGATATCTGGAGATAATTCCAGATGCTTATTAGTTCATCTTTCCTCACTGAGTTCCCAACATTGAAGAATATACGTGTTCAATTTGCAATATGCACTGAGAACTGTTCCCAGCCTTCAAGAGCTCAAGTGAAGTCTGCACTCACACTTAGAACTGTTCTTTACTCCTTTCCTGGAACATCATTCTACTTTTTAAAAAACTATTACAGATTTTCATTATTTAATGACTTTTTAATTATTACAGGTTTGTACTGTGTAGCACCCTGAAGGGCTGGTCTCCTTTCTCAAAATATCTCGGCTTTCAAAATTCTTGTTTATTTTTCCATATGAACTTTAGAATCATCCAGTGCTGGTTTTTTATTGGGAACATGTTCAAAGTTATAAATTAACTCAAGGAGAATTGATATTTTTATGAAGCTAAGTCTTCCTATCCAATAATACTGTTTGTCTTTCCATTCGTTCAAGTCTTACCCGGTTCTTTTGAAGCATTTTAGCAATTCTCTCATATTGCTCTTGTTTCTCGTGACATTTCATGACAAACCCTAGTAGTGCCAATATCCATCCTCACGTCCTTCCTTAGTAAGAGAATGCTGGTTATTGCTTCCTTTTAACGAAGCAACTATAAACTAGAATTCACAGCCTCCCTTGGAGCTGGGTGTATGTATGTGATTAAGTTTCAGCCAGAAGAGCCTGCTTATTCCTCTTTCCTTTCTCTCTCCTAGAACTCCTGGTCCTGGCAGCCATTTTGAGGCTCAGAGACAAACACTAAGCCCCAGGGCTGGTCAGTTGACTTTCACACGGACGAGAACTAACCTTAGAGCTTCTTTAAAGCCTTGTTGTTGAGTTGCAGCCAGATCCACTCCTAAATAATCAGAGTTCCTGTCACACGTGGGCAACTCCTTCCATGCCATCCTTTCTGTCACCCTGATGCTCTTCTGAACTCTCAGCTTTTCTGAAGGAATTTTCCAGTGAATTCTTCTGGACTTTCTTAAACTGTCTACAATTCATGATCATTTCATTTCTTCCTTTTCAGTATTTCAATTGTGGGCTCGTCTCTTTCGTCTGATTCTCTGGACTGACATCTCAAGAACAATACTACTAATACTGGCGATGAGAAGATGCTCTCCCATCTTTCCCCTCAGGCAGAATCCCTTGATCACAGCCCTTGGCCCCTGGATCCCTGGCTACTCTACTGTTCTCTCCACTACGCTGAAGACTTGCAACGACTTCCTTCTTGAGCTGGTCAGGGATGTGGGCTGTGGGCACGAGGATAAGAGCAGGCCCTCACACCTCATCTAGTCTGGAGTTTCTTAATCTCGGCTCATCTGGGGCAGGAACTTCTTGGTCATGGTGCCGTCCTGTGCTCTGTACAATGTTTGGCATCTCCAGACCTATCAGACATCCCCAGGGCCTCAGGCTCACAGCTGCTGGTCTAAGTTTTAACAATGATTAAGGCTCTACAATAATCTTTCCCAGTTCATTAAGC
The DNA here is from genome assembly GCA_004024765.1 of Zapus hudsonius. Lineage (NCBI taxonomy): Eukaryota > Metazoa > Chordata > Mammalia > Rodentia > Dipodidae > Zapus > Zapus hudsonius. The sequence continues at coordinate 11,681 of PVHP010003477.1, forward strand.
CCAACTGGGAATTGTGAGCAATGCTCTGGCTCTTGTTCTGGGGTGTCTATTTTATGACTGGAAGACAGGAATCTGAGCATATGAACCCCACTAACATCTGGCTTCACCCACTCACCTTTGGATAAGAAAACCGAGGCTCCAATCAGGTAACTTGCCTCAGTCACATGGCTGCACTGGCCCATGATCAGTGTTTACACAGAATGTAAGATGAGCTGGACATGTCTGTGCAATGCTTGGGGCTAAATTCCTTCAGGCTGGGAAAAGAAGATGCTGTGGTGGGAAGGGAAGCACGGGGCCGAGAGGCCACGGCCACGGGCAGGCAGGATGGCATAACCAAGACTCCCCTGGGCCAAGAGCACACAGATCTTTCAGAAAACCAAAGACGTCAAGGAAGGAAATTCCCCAAGCAATTACTTTCAGAAACGAATAAAACTGATCTGATGAGAAAAATTCTAGCAATTAGTTTCAGGAGAACACCAAAAAGGTTTAACTTCTGAAACCTGCTACTTTGTTGGGGCAGGAAAAGGAAGAGGAGTCCATAAGTTTAAAAAACAAAAGTCCCCTAAAATAAGCTTACTAATGGTAGAGAAAGAACGATGTAATACCAGGGAAAAGTCGGGTCAAAATCGTGTGTGTGTGTGTGTGTGTGTGTGTGTGTGTGTGTGTGTGTGTGTGTGTGTGTGTGTGTGTGTGTGTGTGTGTGTGTGTGTGTGTGTGATCACATGTCCTCTCCAACTGTTCTCCTGTGTTTACTGAGGCAGGGTCTCTCACACTCTCCTGTGTTCACTGAGGCAGGGCTCTCACTTGAACCTGGGGTCCTCATCTAGCTCGCTTAGATAGTCAGCTCCCCCCAAGGATCCCTTATCTGTCTCCTGAGCACTGAGATCACCCTACCCCACATTTATGTGGGTGCTGGGGATCCAAACTCAAATCATTCTGCTTGCATAGCAAGTATTTTATTCACTGAGTCATGTCCCCCAGCCCTGTTATATAATTATCCTAATATTAGGGATATGCAAATATCTTAATATTGGGTCTTAGAGATGGAACAAGGTCAGTTGTCCTTGATGAAACTGTACTTTCAACAAAAGTATGCTGGGTTTTATGTTTGCTTTTTAAACAAATTCTCTTTTGTGGTACTGAGGGTGGACCCCAGAGCCTCTTGCATGCCAAGAATGTGATGTATTGCTGAGCTACATTGCCAGGTGCACGATTTTAATATGACAAGAAACCAACAGCTGAGAGAGCTAAAACATCTAGAATGATTTGAAATATGACTTCTGAGACTTGCTCCAGAGATGTAGTTTTTCTGTGTATCTAATCCACGTGTGGTCACTTTAGACATGAGTGTGGTGAATCTATGCTGTGATTGTTGATGCTAAGTGGGTCCCCCACCTTCTCTCTTCCTGATGTCCAGGTATGAAGAAAGGAATCTCTGAATGCAAATCCTAACATAAAAAATGAGAACATATGTTTGCTTGACTTGAAATAAGCTCAGAAGTGCCTGCACTCCTCACCAAGGACCTGCATTTTAACCCCCTACCCCCTTGGTAGGTCCACAAAGCTCGGGCCTCACTCAGTGCCACAGAGATGACGGTTAACGCTTCCAGATATCTGGAGATAAGAGAACAGAAAAGTGGCTTCAAGGATGCCAAGCACTTGGATGATCAGGAAGCAGACCCCGAGGGAGGTGATGAAGAAATGCTTTTTTGGGACATGGAATGGAGACTTGTAAATGGCCATGAATCAGAGGGCAATGAGGCAGTCCTGGCAGATGTTAGCCAACACTTTCATATTTCACAACAGATTCACGAGAAGCAAGCTTTCCCCTCAGCATAGTTAGACTCCCCTTGGCCACTGCAGTAAATGCCCATGGCTGGCTGCCATCAACCCCCAAGCATCCTCACGCTCCACAGTGTGAAATTTCTGAAAGACCAGCGAGGTGCACCGGCAGACAAGCGATGCACATCTAAGACCTCCCATCCAAAAGAAAAGCACAATTCATTCTGAAGCCCTGGATAAGCGACTTCTACTTTCTTCCAGGCCCATCTGCAGGGAAAATTTTCTCTGTATCTTTTTATAGAAAAACCCAATTATTTAGAAGCAAAATAATATCTGCCTCTAAAAAAGATTTCCCCCAAACGCATTTCTTATGCCATGTTTGTTATTAAGTCTTTAGCATCTATTATTTCATTTAATTCCACAAACACTCTGAATATGGCAGGACTGTCGTTTAAGACAAAGTCTTGCTCTATCGCCCAGTCTGGCATTCCTCCCGCCTGAGCCTTCCCGCTAGCTGGCGTACAGGTGTGTTGCCACCACTAGCTGCTGGAAGGACTATTCATACATGAGGAAGAGGAGTCTGGGGGATAATGTAGCTGATCAAGTCAGGCTGGTGGCAGGTGGCACCACTTTGCTCTGTTGCCCGAGACATCAGCCATGCCACTCCGCCCTTGTGTGGGACAGAGAGCAGCAGAGCTGCTCCTACTGGGGTGGTGGTTAATTATCACTCACGGAAACACACCTAGAAGACGTCACCGATGGGCTAGACAAGGTTGTTTTCACCAACCGATGTCCCCTTATCCAGAGACACTAACTATACAGGCAACTGGAAACCCAAGGCATCGAAACACTGCCGAAGAAGAGTCCACCTGACTGCATGCTTAGCCAGGATCTTTAAACAACCCATAGCAAGGACAGCACATGCTGGACAATGTCCTGACCCCTACTGAGGAGAGCGGGGTGACTTGGGCGTGCTGTGTACCCCATGACCTCAGCGGGCTTCCAGGCCCATCGTGACACCCATACCAGGTTTCCCACCCCTCCCCATGTTATCAGTCAAGTTGCTCATCCAAATAGCTAACTGGGGCTCAATGGCTAGACTGAAGCCAAGGACAGAGATGACCCCCCAAGAGTTGCTTCCCTGAGTGTTGCTGTCTTCAAACATGAGATGAGATGGTTAAATGAGTTCAAGCCAAGGACATGTCCAGGCTGAGATGCTGGGAAGCTCAGGCAGTGGGAGCCCATGATGCCAGAACTTCCAGTCCTGGCTTCAGCACACCCAACGCTGCCCTCATGTGAATGGAGATAAGGAAATGTGCTGTGTTCTTCAGCAAGGCTTGGGAACTCGGGGATTGTAGTCTCCATCAACCTGACCCTCTAGCCTGATCTCTTACCACCTCACACACAATCCAAACTGGGGACCTGGGGCCTGGGGCTGGTTCCTGCATCCTGCCCTGATGTCCTACCTCTGGTCCTACTAGATGTCTGCCTTGCTCCCTCGTGAGGAAAAAGCCTCTGATCTGCCATAGTGCCTGGTGCATCTGAGACTCCACACTTGTAGATCAAGTGGATGCAGGAATCAATAAGGAGAGATCGACAGGAGCATGTGCCCAGGAAGCCAGGTTTCAGAAGGATTTAACATATTATTATCTAAAACTAGTAAAGCATGGCCCAGACCATCAGAGGTGGCTAATCTTGATGTTCTCTTGCAGCCTCCATTAGACTCAGGAAGAGTTCCATGCAACCACGATCCTGTTAACTCTCCAGCAGATTCCATGACAGCATGGAGTTCAAGTTCCCTATGCCGGCCTGGGGACTGGCCTCTTCCTCTGTCTAACTACATAGGTCTCTGGCAGTTCCTCGTGACCACCATGAAGTTCTTTCCTGCCTTGGGACCTTTGTCACATCACTATTCCCTCTTCCGGAGAACAGGCTGATGGGTCAGGTCTCCCCCCAGCTGATTTTTGGCTCCTCTCCTCTTTTCAGTCACTCTCTCACCAACCACAACACCTTGGTCACTTCTCTTGCAGCAAAGGCCACAGCCTGGAATGGTTCTGCTTGTTTGTTTCCTGGACTGTTACTGGCTTCCCTTGCTTGAACTCTGGGAGAGCAGGGGCTGCATCGTTGTGTCTACAGCTCAGTCGCCGGAGCCTTGAAAAGTACCTGGTGTTCCCTGTCCATGGAATGCCGGGGCGGGATAATGGACAGGGCCTCTGTTAAGTTCACTTGTCACATCCAGGAAATGCCCCGACTGAAGCGTGTCTGTCACATGACTCCCTGGCCCCACCGTGAAATCCCTCCATAGTATTTATGGAGTTTTACTGAGTCTGCGTCTAAACTGGGTATCAAGGACACGGAGAGAGAAGACAGCCTTGTCCTCAAGGCAGGGATCGCTGGACCTGAGACCAGAGCACAGAGCATGGCAAACTCAGCAGCAGAGGACAAACGGGACACCAGCACTGCCCTTTGCTGGGCCCAGCGGCCTGCAGTCCTTTGTCCAGCCAGCACTCTGTCATCGCAGAAAGGGCCACTCTGGTGAAAGGTCCAAGGGGACCCTTGGACAAGAAGCTGCCCAAACCAGCCAGTGTCCATATTCCATGTCCAGCCACACAGCGGCCACGTGCTAGGAGAGTGGTCAGCCCTTGAAGGTCACCCCGACCTAGATTAAGAGCTGAGGAGACACAAATGCGCTTCCATGTGAGTTGAGGGGGATGTAGGGAAAGCACGTCTTCTTGCGAATAGGGGGGCCACCCAAACTACTTGGAGGATAGCAGAGTCCTCCTGCAAGGCCAGAGGGTTGAAAACAGACTGACCCCAGAAGGGACAGAAAACAGATTTTATTATTCTTCAGAAAAGAAGTCCCACATTCATATTTGTTTAATTTGGCCGTGGAAGGTATTTGCTTTCAGACTATGTAGTGTATTTCAGCTGATCAGAAACGTGAGTGTGTGTGTGAGTTGGTGCGCGAGGGTGTGCAGGTGCCAATGAGGAGGGGGTTAAGGCCCAGGAGGGGAGGGCACATTAGAACGAGGAGGCAGCCTGAATTCTTCTCTCTCCGGGGAGGACACAATCTGTGGGAGTTAACAAAGCTACTCTGTTCAATTTGAGGAATACTTCTGATCACCTACTGTGTTCCAGAGAGTTCCAGGGTCTTCAGTGAGCCAAGGGCCACCAGTGGTCCTACCTGTACCCACCAAGTCAAGACCCTGTGGAGACATCCCGTTGGGTGAACAGGATGGCTAGCTGGTTACATGGGAAGGTTTGGGCTGAGAAAGTGTGGCTGAGAAAAGGAGAGGGCTGGGAAAGTTCTAGAAGCAAGCCCAGTTCTGGACCAGCAGGACTTGCGACAGCAGTGAGGGAGGAAGCGAGGGAGACCGTGGTGTCTGGAAGGTCTGGATACCCAGGACGAGGCAGAACTGTAAGCAAAGGACATGGTCAGCCAGTGCCAGCGCTCCCAAATCCAGGGGGAGAAAGTTGTGTGTCCTTAATTGTAGTTCTTGTTTTTAACTTCTAAGCTTCAATACTTCAACCTGTAAATAATCACGGGGCTGGGGCTGGAGCTGAGAAGTCCAGCACCTGCCTAGCATGCATGAGGCCCTGTGCTTGATCCAGTGCACTGCAAACAACATGCAAAACCCTGTAACATGGTAACAGTAAGAAATAACAGTAAACATTAGCAGTTGTGTTTGTGAGAAAGCTCTTCCAGACTCCCAGGGTATCATAATCAGGAGGGTCTCCAGAGGGAGCAGCTTTAATAGAAGAGCGCTCTGGACCTCAGACATGCCAATGTGAAAAGGGAGGGAATTTCCAGAATCCCCTCAGGGAAAACAAGAAAGCAGTAACCCTGCAAGTGACCCTGCGAGACACAGCCTTGCGCAAGGCAGCAGTCCCCATCCGGGAAGACATGCCATTCAGAGAAAAGCCACCATGAGCTGCTGGTCTCCCACCCTAGAAGGGCAGGGAAGCTGGTCTTCCATGGGTATCCGCCCCGGGCTGTGCCTGAGGAGCTCCATTCCTGGGCACTCTGTGTTCCCTCCATGGCCGGACATGACAGCTCCCACTGCTCCATCTATGGGGCTTCTGTGCTCTCGACCTTTCTTCACACACTTCCCTAGACTATGAGGCCTTCTGGACTGTCTGCACAGAAGCCCAGCATTACTGAACTAAAGTGGACATGCACGGCTGGAAATGCAACTTCCCCATGGCCTTGCATAGCTGGTCAGAAAACAGAGGGCAAGGGGAGGAGATAATGGCGTGGAATGAGGCCACTCCTCAGGTCTTGGCAACAGTAGTCTAGCAGGGCACACCTGGTAGCCTCACCCAAACCTTAGAGGTCCCTGCTTCCTGATTTGTTAACCCTGAAGCCTTCTTGGAGCATTTCTCAGAGCTAGAAGCTGAGAATGTCTTGGGGACAGTCCCCCACATTAGGTCAGGTGCTCGGCCATCAATGTGGGTGAGGTACTAATAAGCTATGTTCAATAGAGGAATGCACTTCGCTGCTTCAAAGAAAATGGATACCCAATTTTAAAACAAAGTCTCTGAATTACAGTTCATGTCACAGGAGTGTTCAGAGGGGATGGGGTACACACAGACCTAGAAGAACTGACATTGAAAATGAATGGTTTTAACATTCTTGGACATCCTTGAGGGACTAGCCACCACTTCTACCTGTGTGGAGTACATTATTTTCATTTGGTTTACTTTATTTATTTGCAAGGAGAGAGAGAGAGAGAGAGAGAGAGAGAGAGAGAGAGAGAGAGAGAAGAATATGGGTGCAGCAGGGCCTCTAGCCACCACAATGAACTCCCGATACATGTGCCACTTTATGTATCTGGCTTATGTGGCTACTGGGGAAATGAACCCAGGTGGTTAGGCTTTGCAGGCAAGTGCCTTAGCCACTGAAACTCTCCAGGCCTTCACTTGGATCTTAATGAAGCTTGTGCATAGGGTAAGTCAGCTGGATAATGAATGAACCAGACTAAGAAGAGGTTAATGAAAGGGACATTTCCCAGCAGAAAGTCAGTTATTTGGTCAATTTGTTGTGGTTCAGATAGATGACAAATAAATCCTCTAATATGCTATTCTAAAAGAAAGAAATCACATAGCGTTATGTACGTCACTGAAAACCAAGCAGGTCAATGTGTGCTGAGAAGATGTGCCAGGCAACAGGTAACTCAACCTCTTTCTTAGAAGCTACACCTTGACTGTGTAACATTCTTAGATATGTGTATGTGTGAATGTTCACTCCAGATACATCATACATTTGTCAAGTGAAATTTGCACAAGGCTTGGTTTAGACTAAGCATCTCTAGTACGAGGCCTTACAGACCAAACCAAACCAAAATGGAGTCACCTGTGCTCAAGGTCCACATCACCAAGTTGTCTGTCTCATCTTCCCAGAAATCCAGAGAAAGAAGGGAGAGGAAGATGAGATGGAAAGAGAAGAGAGGAGGATGGGGATAGGAGAAGGGAGGGCAGGAGGAAGAGAGAAAGAAAATAGGAATGTTAAACAAATAAGACAAATCCCACCCAAACAAGCTAGCCTTCGCTGCTGAGATGAGTAAGGAGGTCTCTTACGTGAGCCTCATAAAATCCTGCTCCATCTTCGCTTTTACTTTTTGCCACCAAAGCACCTGCTGCTCTGCTACTGCCCAGTGGAAACTGCTTGTGTTAGTAGAATAGAAGCAGTTCTGCACTCCAAGAGATCTCTAAGTAAACATGCTATCTTATTGTCATTTGAAAATATAATAAAGTCCATAGGTAATGATATGAAATTGCATGTATATGCATGATTAATAAAATGCAGATACAGGAGGGAAGATGAGAGTTACACATTGTCTTTAGATGTAAAGTATATTATTATGCAGTAAAGAACTTACGTGGGATGAGAATAAACTCAGGCAATGCATGACTAACCTTTTCTATGTCTCATATATTAATCATATACATAGTCGTGCATTGCTTGATGGTAGAGCATGTTTGGAGAAGTGTGCCACTAGGCAATTTAATTTTTTTTGCAAACAAGTTGTAATTGCATAAACTGAGATGGTTAATTATAACTCGATGATACAATTTAAAAGGTCTACTATAGCATCTGTGGTCTGTGACTTTGCATACAGGACTGCACTTTATTCTTTGTATAAGTTATTTATAATAAAAAGAACTCATATCGCAGCATATGATATGATTAATATGTAGCATATGTAGAGAGATGTTATATTTTATCTTATATGCACACAATAAATGATATGTGCAGTCAAGTACACCGTATGTTAATTATTAGTATTATATAATCTTATGTATATTTTATATATGTACATATAGTTTACATATTACATAAAATCAACACATGTATTTATTAGTAACTTACTTGGTTATATTTGGTGTTGCAGGTCTTTTCCAATTTTACAATTTTTGTGTATGTGTGAATGTTCATGTGTGTACAGATGCAGGTGCAGATACATATGTGTGTGTGAATGAATGTTCATGTGTGTGCAGGTGTAGGCACACGTATCCATGTGCGGAGGGCAGAACACAATCCTGGGGGTTGCTCCTTAGGGACTCTCTCCATTTGGAGTTGTGGTCTTTCATTGGCCTGGAGGTAACCAGGACTGGCTGGCCAGGGAGGCTCAGGCCAGCTCTTAACAGACATTCCTGCAATTTATTGTTACCAATCTAATAGTTTATGCTAGTAGAAATGGAAACAACAATGAAAAACAATTACTTTTGAACTCTTAAATGTATACAAATCAAAATATGTCATCTTATCAGGCTAAAAAAAAAAATCACCATTTTCATGTGTTAACAGCCAATAATGGAGGTTAAACAAATGTTAATTTCCTAATCTGTCGACTGGCAAACTGTGTATATTGCCAGAGATTAGCTGCTAACTACCATACCTGCTCCTTTTTAGAAACATAAAAAGTGCTGATTTAATGGAAAATCACTGCAGGGCACAAGTATAAACCATAAACCAATTAAAATGCTAAATTCAAATGGCAGTGCCTCCAGTGAGTCTTACAACACCAAGTTTAGCAGCTGCAGCTGTGCAGTCTGCCCGGGGCCAGAGATGCTGAGGCCAGGGGCAGGCAAGGCAGGCAGGGCAGGGGCACCACCAACAAGAAGCTGAGGCTGCTGGGAGTCCAGGTGGGGGCAGTTACCTTTCCTAAGGAAATACGCATTCATACATGTTACCAAGTGTTCATAGAGCAACTGTCCTGTGACTTGCACTGTTCTTGGCCCTGTGACACAAGGTCATATTTCTCATGGGTGTCATGCGAGCATGATAAAAGACAATTACTGATATCAACAATTTATATAATTATATAATTAATAATATAGTATCAAGGAATAAAAAGGTGCGGATCAACTCAGGTCTATACCCTTGTTTATTCTAGTAAACAACAAATACATGTCCCAGCCCTTGTGAGCTAACCTGCGGGAGGCAGGAATCTCCCCTGGCTTCCGCCACCCACGTGTTAAATGAGATGAAAACCACAGAACACAGCCTTCATGGCAGTGTTTGCTGAGCATTTACCAGTGAGCTCACTTAACTCTCTGCAATGGGTCCTCTCATCTCCCTTTAGCGATGACCAAGCTGAGACTTGATGACTATAGACATATTACCCCAAAGCCCACAGCTAGTCTAGGAGCAGGGTGCCCCAGAGTAAGCTGTGAACCCCACTATCAATGCAAGCCCAGGCTGGGTGCCAAGGGAGGTCCCAGGAAGCTGCTACTTCCACTACAATGTATTCTCCCCGATCCACAGTGCCAGGTGTGGAATAAGGTCGGAAAATCCTGACCTCCCATGGTCTCATTTCAGGAATACTGAAATTCCCAGCCCAGGTGGTGTCAAGGAGTGTGACTTCTGAGCCCTGAACCCCTCTCAGTAATGGCAAGCCTTTGTTTATTGACTGTATTCTTAATGGTCAGCCAGGAAATGGGGAACCTTGGAAAACTGTTTAACAGATCGAAGACAGGAGCTGGGGAGATGGCTCAGAGGATAAAGCATTGGATACGTAAGCATGAGGACCCTAGTGCCTGTGTAAATGCCAGGTTTGGCAGTGTGTTATAAATGCCAGCACTTGTGACATAAAGACGGGGCATTCCCCAGTGAACGCTGGATAGGTGGATTAGCCACGCTGGGAAACTTTGGGTTCAACTGAGAGACCCTGCCTCAGGAAATGAAGTGGAGAGCCACCAGAGAAGACGTCCAAAGTCAACTGTAAGCGTGTACACACGGGTGTACACACATGCCCATACAAGGCACCTGCACAGTAGGTGCACCCAGAGGCCTACACACCACACACATGCAAAAAGGAGAAAAAAAAAGATCAAAGGCAGGAATGCTCCAGGATGCCACTTGAGACTGAGTCTGAAGACAGCTCGGGGACAGCAATACTTCCTTCGAAGGCCTATGGGATCCTAAGTGAGGGACAATATGGAAGGGGCAGAAGAGTCCTGGCACAGAGTGGATGCTTAGCAAATACTAAGTCCATTTCCCTTTTAGAAGGAATTTCCAAACACGAATTCAAAATTATACTTTCCCTTTCTCTCTAGTGTGAGAATCTTTGGTGTCCGTTACAGGAATAGATGCATCTGCTCTTGTTTTAGACGGTCCACGTTGTAAGTGACAGTAAAGGAACGACACAGACATCTACGAGGTAAGCTACAGAAGGTACAGATGGGTATCAGTTGAGTAATTAGTCTAGAAATTCTAGGTTGGCGGCTCTGTCACTGCCTCTACTTCATCTGCATTTGCCATAGCGGCAGACTGTGTCTTGGATGGTGGCAAGGCCTCTGTGAGAGCTTCAAAAACCAGGTTAGATAAGGCGCTTTGAGCATATTCCATCCTCTGCTCCCGCTACTCTGCCCTTTCTCAACTCTTCCCCAACTCCTGTTTTTTGAGGCAAAGATGGTATGAATACAGAGAAGCATGGCTGTGGCCAATCTCCTTGCTCCTTGCCCGTTCTCCCATGGATTTTCCAGCTTCCCTGCTGTATTTGTGACCTGTCCTGTGTCTTTCAAAAACTCCTTTTTGTGCAAGTGTGCTAGAGTTATGCCTACTGTGAAGAGCCCTGACCCAATCCCAAGTCACAGGCCCATCGCAAACTCCCCAGCTTCTTCAGGTTAGCAGGCTGCCCTTGATGACATGCCCAGGGGGGATCAACTTGGAACTATCTCCGAAGCAGGGACATGGATTTAGGAATTGAGAAGCTCTGCCGGCCACCATCCATGCACCAAAGCAATTACTACTGTGTGTGCAGCGCTAGAGCCAAGTCCAGTCCTGTTCGAAGCAGAAGCATTTGGTCTCCACGCTCTGAAATGTCGGTGATTCCATGAATGTTGGCATGATTATTACTGTGACCATGGAGAGGTTGATTAGGATCAAATTTTGGACCGTGACAACAACGGTGGATCTTTTAGTAAAAATAAAACCTATACAGCTGTTTCTACTCCAACTTCAAGCTAAAAGAAAATATTAAGCATATTATTGAACCCAGAGAAACTGGTTGTGGTGATGCACACCAGCAGGAAATTGCTGAAGAGGTGGAGGCAGGAAGATCAGAAGTTTGAGATCACCCTTTAAAAAAAATTATTTGCAAGAGAGAGAGAGAGAGAGAGAGAGAGAGAGAGAGAGAGAGAGAGAATGAGAATATGGGTGCAGCAGGGCCTCTAGCCACCACAAATGATTCCCAGTACCCACGAGTAAAAGCTGGGCATGCCTGTGCATGTCTATGATTCCAGATGATTCCAGCATTCAGAGACAGGAAGATCCCCGAGACTCCTTGGTCAGCCAGTCTAACTGAAAAACAAGGGACACAGGGCAGAAGAAAGATAGAAGAAGCACCTGACATCTGCCTCTGGCCTATGCATGTGTATACATGGGACACACACATATCCACATACACACTTGCATATACCACCCACACACCAAAAAGGAGATGCAAAATAGAATTGTTCCCTGTTAGTTTCTGCATAAACTGTTTCCTCTGCCTGCCAACAGCATTCTTCCCTTCTCTCCACTGGCCAACAACTCCAATCACTTCCTACCTAAGGTACGCACACAGGAGACAAGGGGACCCGATCCAGTTTGCCACTCTGTCCCTAGAGTATCTTCCACAGAGACTGCAGTACACAGCAGGCCCTTAATAGCTATCTGGTGCTTAAGAATGATTACAAGGACCAAGAGGAGACCCAGAGAGCTCTCTGGGATGAACAGGATCCACCTCAGGGCAGCAGGCACCCTGGAGTGCTTACTCACAAAGACTCATTAAGCTATCTTCTGGAACTTACCATTGCCTGTGCCCAAAATTCAATGCCAAGCTAACAAAACACCACTGCCTAAACCCTCATGACAGGCACCGACCTGCAGGGAGACAGGCACCTGGCTTGGTAGGGCCAGACCCGCTGTTGACAGCTGCAAGGCTGTTTTCACAGATTAACTTGTCTTAAGTAATTTTTAATCATTTAAACAGGCTTTTCATTTAGACACAATGAAGACATGTACAACTGGATTTGGATTCTCACTCTGTTTTGTAATGGCATTAAGCAGGGAGGGGATGGACTCAAACTTTCATGCTTATTTGATCCTAAAGTGAGTTATGGATGACTCACAGTCATAGGACTAACGTGATTTTCTCAGAGGGTCCTAACATACCTACTGTGTGTCCCTATGCTGTTAATTTGTTTATGTCTATTTTTTATTGCCACGTATGGATTCAGAAGAAGTCAATTATGCAAAGTCACTAAAAAGTGAGAACAGTCTTTATGTCATCAGTTGCATTAGGCTCTGGGAGGGTGACCCTCCTCCTCCACATTCTCCCACTTGTGCTCTGCATTAAGCACCCAAGCTTTGGCCCAAATACAGACTTCAGGAAAGTTTCCTACTTTCTAAATATTTGAATTTATAAGAATCGAGTTATTTTTAAAAAATTTATTATTGTCTAAAATGTCTATGGTCATTATTATCAGCTGTTTCCAATGAACTTTCTAGAGAACCACAGTATATCAGAAGCCAAACAGTCTTGTTTGTCAACCACATAATGGGGGCAACATCTGTTTTTCCTATCAGACTTTAGATTCCTGAGTTCTACTGAATAGATGAGCTGTAATAGAAACCCTCAATTCTTTTTCCCGAAGGCATCTCTACAAATACTTTGCTAAATAAAATTGCATATCAATAAGATTTCTATTTTCTAGTGTCTAGCTACATACATGGAAGATGGACACGAGAAACTGCTATCAGGAGCAAGGATTAGGCATGTGAGGCAGAGGTGGGCAAGATATCTGGGCAGAAAATTACCAAAGTGTCTTGTGCCACAGCAAGATAGTCCAGCAGACATATTTTTTTACCCTAGATATGATTAAATGGTATGTAAAAAGTTTTTCTCTGTTCTTTCTTTTTTGAAAACATTTTATTTATTTGAGAGAGAGAGAGAGAAAGAGAGAGAGGCACATAGAGAGAGGAAATGGGTGCATCAGGTCCTCCAGCCACTGCAAAGGAGCTCCAGACTCATGTGCCACCTTGTGCATCTGGCTTTACCTTGGTACTGGAGGAATCAAACCCAGGTCCTTAGGTTTTATAGGCAAGCACCCTAATTGCTAAGCCATCTCTCCACCTCCAGAAGTTCTTCCTAGGGTTCACTATATTCACTGTGGTGGTTTGAATGTAAAATGTCCCATATAGTCTCCTGAGTGTGTGATTATACCTCATCCTTGATCCCCAGCTGGTGGAGCCTTGCTAGGGGAGGAGTGTCCCTGGGGACGGACCTTGAGGTCTATTACACCAGCTCACTGGATGTTCAAAGAGAGCTCACTCTTGCTGCTTCCTCCCTGCTGTGGATGTGACAAGATGTGACGTCCTAGCTGCCTGCTCTGCCATGCTTCCCCTCCCCCATGAAGCTTCCCTTGGAAAGCCCAAGTCAAACCATTTCCTTCCATCTCAGCCACTTCTGATCTTGACTGGGTGTCCTGTCCCAGTATTGAGAAGGTAACTGCTACATTCATCAGTTAAGTGGAAAAACATTTCAACTATTTAAGGCCACCTGATATTCTATAACCTTAGTCCACACCATCCACACCACTCTCCACACTAATGAAGCAGGATCTCTGTAAGATAGCGTGAGAACTCAGGAAGCGCCAAGATACATACCCAGTCCTTAGAATTTATCAAATGCAGACCAATGAATAAAGCGTCAGGAACAAAGAATACAATCTTCTTGCCAGGTATGGTAGTGCACGCCTTTAATCCCAGCACTCAGGAGGCAGAGGTGGGAGGACAGACACGAGTTTAAGGCCACCCTGAGACTACATAGTGAATTCCAGGTCAGCATGGGCTAGAGTGAGACCCTACCTCAAAAAATAAAATAAAAAATCCAATCTTACTCCTCCTGCACAGCCATCTATTTGCACGATCATTTTCAACATACACAGACATTTATAAATAGAGAATAAGCATGAAGATATATGGCAGAGACCAGGGAACTGATCAAATAAGGACTTGTGAAAAGGAGGGACTCACATCATGATCAGTTGACTAGATTGCAACTATTTGCAATCTATTCTCTAAAAGGAAGTTCTCTACAGATAACGCAGGATCCATAGCCACTGTATCTCAGGAGCAATACCACCTCTAAACAAGAAACCACAGAGTCAGCCATGGGCAACTTTAAGCATCATGTTTAAGGACTGGGATGGCATTCAGTGTGCTCAAAGCCCTGAGCTCAGTCCCCAGCACCATGAAAACAAAACAACAAAGCAATAACTTGCCATTCTTTAAGGAACTCTGGCTTGGCGGGGTTGTGCAAACTCAGCCTTAAGCCGCCTTGGCCTCCCCTTCAATCAGTAAGGGGCATCTTGAACTGCTGCCAACTCTGGGTTTGGAAAGGCATAAATCCTCTCTACTAAACACCTGAGAGCGCTGAAGGAGAAGATGAAATAGAAAATAATCATAACCTTCATATTTGTTTTTGTTTTGTGTGATTCAGGAATTATAATATTTCCAAAAGGAAACAGCAAATAATTCACCCTCTCAAAAGCAGTAGGTCCTTGCTTATGGGTCTGACTCTTTCACCTTGACTTTCTCATGGACCCTCATTTTTCTCTCATCAATCCCAATTACTGTCCCTCATTTTAGAGGCAACAGTTCCAGACATGAAAGGATGTGAGTTCCTTTTCTGTTAGCTCTGTGTTTCCTTTAAGCAGTGTATAGACAAAAATGAAAGGCTCAAGTGTTTGCCTTTGCAAAAATTTTCCTTTCCTTGTACGTATACATGTTTACCAGTGAACTTGAGAAAACTTGCTTTTTAAGGATATGAAAGAGAGGGGAGGGAAGGAAGGGAGAGAGGCGGGAGAGAGGGAAGGAGAGGGAGAGAGAGGGAGAGGGAGAGGGAAGAGAGGGAGAGAGAGACTGAGTTAAGAAGCCATGGCTATGGCTATTGGGCAATCACAATGATCAGTGGCAAAGTGGTCTTGTGGCAAGTTCTAGAACTTATTCTAAAATTTTACTGAGGACAGACCTCAGTTTTCTATGAAAAACAGTTTGGCTTCACAAGAAGTCCCCTGCTTACTGACAAGGCAACTACTGGTTGGCTCAGTACTAAAGAAACAGACTGTCGGGTTGGACAGAGCCAGGTTCCAATGTCACGTCCAAGTTCCTGGCCATGGCACATTTTTGCTTTCTAATAATACAATGTGACTTTGATCTTTTCATCAGTAAAATAGGAATAATATTAGGTACCTCACAGACTATGTCACTGAGAGTCAATGAGAGAACACTTTATTGCCAGGCTGAACTTAACCCCTCAATAATTAGTAATAGTTATCAAAGTGAGGAGATCCTACATCAACCCAAGGAAAGGTGAGAAGGCACAGTGTAAGCTACTTCAGGCATCTCATAATTAAGCTCAGCTTTGAAGGGACTTACCTAAGACCTTACCTATCGTCAGAATTACCTACAAACCTTGGCCAGTGAGGGAGGGGTTGATGCTCAGTGGTAGAACATTTGCTTAGCAAATTCAATGCCCTAGATTAACTCTCCAGCACAGAAAAAAATAAATACATCAACAAACAAATAAATGGTTAAAAATATATGCAAACCCACTTCAGAAGAGGCCCACTCATGAGTGCACCAACAATAAAAGGACAGCAGCGTCTTTGCTTCACAAACACGAACTGTGTGTCCCCAAGCATCATTCTGGGACGTATTCAGGTGTACAAAGCCGTGGATCCAGGATGCTTCACTGCTATTGTATCAGCTGTGCATACTGACATGTAGTGACTGCCTAGCACTACAGGATTCTTCTATTGAAAGGGGTGAAGCATGATCATCAACCCAGGATTTCCATCAATCAACTGAGCAACATTTTTCACCCATCTTCTATAAACCAAGACTGTTCTAGGTCCTGTAAATTCTCTATAGACATCTCTAACTCTTCAGGCCTACTGAGTGGTGCTATACAGATAATCAAATTAGAGACTTTCAGTGTACAGGGTGGGGCCTGTCTCAGAGCTGGGGAATGGTCCTTCTCAGACTGATTTCGGCCATAAAATGGTCAAGGTAGTCTGGCTCCAAGAGGCCATAAACAAAGAAATGTCTACAATGGGCCTGCCAAGGTGGAAATGAAAACTGTCTACCCGTGTATTCTTCATCCTTTAAACCCCAAGAACAGCAAACCATTTACTGGAATAAACTCCTCATAAAAGATGCTGGAAGGTGGAGAAGTGAAGATCATCTGGTTAGATCAGGTTGTGATGGTAAAATGACTATTATAAAATGTCATTTTGTTTGAAGCAAACTAACTGGAAAGGAATCGTTTCAATTTAGGGAATGAAGCCAAGGGGTTCAAAGGGATACCATGCTTACCTAGACAATCAATTCTATGTCTTTGCTGAGTTGATTTTTGAAATCATCTTCTGAACACAGGTGAAGTGCCACAGAGTCACCTTGAACTTGTGAACAATGGCCACAAGCAATAGGAACCTGGTAGTCAGGAGATGACTGTATTTACACCATTCTAGCTTTTACAGTAGGGATTAACGATTTTTCTTGACTTAATTTTTACAGAAAAAAAGAGCCCTCTGTTTTTTTTCAAAGATGGTGGTATCTTTTGGAAGAAAGTTCAACACTATGAGAGGAATTAAATTACAAGAACTTAAGTAGATGTGGGAGAGTGTTTCTGACTAAGCCTCATATGCAATTACCAACTGGTGGAGCCTTGCTAGAGGAGACGTGTCACTGGGGGTGATCTTGAGGCTTATTGGTCCAGTTCACGAGGTGTCCAGAACGATCTCATTCTTGCTGCTTTCTCCAAGCTGATGTGACCAGATGTGATGCCCTGGCTGTCTGCTTCTGTATGTTTTCCTCACCCTGATGGACACCTCCCCACAATGGAAGCTGAAATAAACCCTTCCTTTCCATAAGCTCCTCTGGTCAGGTGTTCTGTCCCCACAACAAGTAGAGAAAGGAAAGGACAGATGAAAGTCGGCCTTGTGCATTTCCTGACCTTCAAGATTTCAAGACCTTATTGATCTTTGGATTATGACAGCCTGTATATCTGACTCCGACCCAAGTTCGGGGTGAGATCTGCATGCATATTATTTGCCAAAACAAGGGTCCTACTCTCTCATAAACTCTGCAAACTTGTAGTCACATCAGAATGGAACTTGAGAACTAGAAAGAGGCTCTTCTGCCTTGGCACTGCTGTTTTGTTGGGTTAGCAGCCCCTGCTGTACAGGCTAGCCTGTGTTCACAGACCGCTGAGCTACGTCCTTGGCCTCCACCCACTGGATGTCAGCCTCACCTTCCCCCCAATCCTCCAGGTTTCAACAATCCATTGAAAAACGTCCTCGTGGGGTAACATTGGCATCAGCGCTTGAGAATCACCGAGAATCACCTGTTCTTAGCCGAGCGTCGAGGCGCGTGCCTTTAATCCTAGCACTCAAGAGGCTGAGGCAGGAGGATCTCAGTGGATTGAGGTCGGCCTGGACTACACACTGAGTTCCAGGTCTTCCTGGGCTAGACTGAGACCCTGCCTTTAAAAAACAAAAAGAATCACTGTTCCTATGAACAAGGTAAAAGCAAAACATGACCAGTGAGTGTCTACAACTGAGTTGAGCCTTTTCCTCCACAACAAAGCTGCCACTTAAGAAAAACATCTATTTCCTACCTGAGCTGGGGAACTTAGCTTGCTAAGTTTCCCTCCGTTACATCATCTTCTGGAGCTTCATGAACAAAGGAAGCTCGGGGCTTAGCAGGTAGAGCACAGCATGTGCTGGGGAAAGCCGTGACCTCGCTGCAAATAGCAGGAGAATCCAACATGGCTGGATGTGGCACGCTAAAAGACACGTGACAATTACAAACTTCAACAGTTCTATTGACGTTCCAGCAACAGGAACCCTGAATCCAAAGCTAAGCTGTGCTGAACACATGCTATTAAGAGCCTGGGTGGGGTGTTCCCACACGTTGCTCTTTGCTGAGAACACTTTCTGCTGTTAGCACACTGTGCTTATCAATTAGGGTCGAAGGGTCTCTGCAGGCATGGCTTCGCTTGCTATGCAATGATGGTTTCTGAGAAAGAAATTTCAGCAGAGACGACGACCCTATTGCAAGGAGGCATCGTGCTGAACTCTAAATCCATCCTGGAGTCTGTGAGCCTCCAGGGCCAATAAACCAAATTTAGAATCGTGTATATGTGCTATACTCGGGAATTTTATTTATGACAAGAATTTAAATGTCTTCCTTTCCTCTCTCATTTATTAAGTGACATCACTTAGACAAAATTAATGTTCTAAAAAGAACTAATATCCCAACTTGTTTCTACTACTTAAAAAGGAGAAGGGAGGGAATTCTAACAAGCCATGTTTTTTGTTTTAATTTTTTTCTTCCACAAAAATAACAGAAGGAAAGCTGCTACTGTAATCAGCAGTGATTGCAGGCATTTCCTGTATTTTTTATATCAAGCTGGCTGTTTTTTTTCCATTACATACCCAGTGACCTCCAGTTAGGTCAAGACTGGAGGAAAACAGGACCAATTATGCCTCCAAACCCGCAAATCTGCCTGCTTAGCTCTGCTAATTTTATCGTGTTAACGGCGGGGTTCTGAGCCAGAGACCGGAAGCCCTCCATGGGGCCCTTTGCTGTCCTCCACTGGGAACTCAGGCCTGCCATCCCTCCGCTTCCCATCCCATCCATCCCATCCCGGGCGTCCCAGGCTGGAACGGGAATGGTAGCTCCACCTGCTGAGGGGGCTTTGGATGGAGGCTGCTTTGGGAGAGATTCCCAGGCTCTCAGGCTTGAGTCTCGCATGCGGCCAGGTCAATGCATAAACCTCAAGATGCCAGAGCTGCTCTTGTTAGCACTAGGCATTTTCAGTCTTAGCTTTGTGTCCAAGAAGGGCAAGAAGATGTTCTTTTTGCTTCTCCTTCCATCACTGGCTTTAACTGATTCCATTCCTTCTGCTGTCTTCAGTGGTTCTGGTAGGCAGGACACTGTTTTCACAGCTGCCAGGGTCTGCCATTCAAACCTTCTGGAAAGCTGTGAAAACCTTCTTTACCAGTTTGGGAACATTACATCAAGGGGACTGGATCTTCCTCCACCTTGTTCCACAATCACCCACATGCCCACTCTTCTCTGTGGATGGAAAGCCTCTCCTGTTCAAGGAAAAAGTATTTCATCCTCTTAAATGACAAGACCACAGAGGACTCTGGATCGCTGATAATCCCACAAACTGCCCTCTAATTAGGCTGATTCCCTGGGGTTACTTGGCTCAGATAAATTTATTCTTCAATTCTCCTTGCCACTTCACGGTCTTTCCCTTGCTCTTCACATTGACCCCTTTGTCCTAGGGAATTCAGCACCAGGTTTCACAGAGCATTAGAGCAGGCAGACTCTGGCCTGGAAAAGCTCTACAGGATCAAGAATGCTGCTTCTGCAGTCATCTCTCTTCTCAAACACAGGTTAATGTCCGAATCCAGTATCCTAAGAAATATTCTTACAGCCAACAAATATTGGTTAGTGCCAATGGTGCAATTTGACACCATTTGGTATTTAAAGGAATAACAATTACTAAGCTCGGTTTATCTAAGCATTACCTTATTTATACTCACAATAACTACACGAGGAAGGTGCTGTTACCTTACCAGCTTTTGAGTAGGAAAACTGAGTGTCAGAAGGGGAAAAGACCTGGTTCACCAGCCACATGTGGAAGGAGGCTTCCTGCAGGTGCACGTGAACCAAGGTGTGCATGCCACATGTGGAAGGAGGCTTCCGGCAGATATACATGGCTCACAGGTGGGCATTCCTTAGTCAGGCAGGAGATGCTTCCCAAAAGGCACTGTGAAGATGTAGAAGCTTCTGACCTTCTGGGCTTGAATGAACTTTCTGTCAGAATTCATCATTCAAAGCAATTCATAAAAATCAGCTTTTACTTTAATGAATGTTACTTTTTATATAAAACAATTTTCAGAAATCAGATTTATTTTCAAATAGGATTATTTAGTAACAAAGGCTATTCTTATAAAAACCTAGAGAGGAATTTCAAACTCTTCACAGTAAAAGTAGTATTTTTTGCCACAAGAATAAACTCTACTGAGAAGACTATAAGAGAGAGGACACTACTTATTAGGTTCTATAAATTCTGGTATGCTTAAAAAAATAACTGTATTTCCTTATAGCAAAATATAGACACTCCCAGCCTTTCCTGGAAGAGCTAACTTAGCTGATTGCACAATATTTTTGATAGTCAAGGGCTTTGTGTTTTCACTTTCCTTCCATCAAATTGAGTTTTTAGCTATTAAAGACAAAATGCTTCATGTCCTTTCTTATGTGAAGCTGACCTGTGATCTTCTCCTCTCTTGGCTTCCTTTTCATCAGCAAGAAGAAACCCACCATGTAAGCATTTGGATTCTCCAAGTGCAATGTCTTCCTGCTAGCAGTCTTCTTTCCTCTCTAAAGCTAACCTCCAAGGCCCTTCTCATCTGCTACTTCCCCTTCCTCTAATTTCAGCATAGGCTGATTTTAATCCTGTTGCTCTAGCCAGCATTTCAGGGAGCATTTTTTTTTTCTGAATAGGCATCCCTTCTTAGAAACAGCCTTCCTGGGATTGAGAGATGGCTCACTGGCAAAAGGGGCTTGCTTCAAAGCCTTCTGGCCTGGGTTCAGTTCCACAGTATCCTTGTAAAGCCAGATGCACAAAGTGACACATTTGTCTGGAGTTTACTTATAGTGGCAAGAGGCCCTGGTACATCCATACCCTCTCTATGTCAAATAAATAAATAAAAATATTTTTAACTAAAAATAAACAGCCTTCCTCCATAGTCTTGAACAAGAATCTCTGGCCAACTCTAGGGAGAGTGGGGACAAGTGTGTGGACCTGCTAACGAGCAGAGGACGCCTGTGACACAGCGGTGGTGTTAGCATTGACCAAACCCCAGCAGTTACATACCCCACTCAATTTCAGCTGAGCACAGCTAGCAGGGTACAGTGTGGATGTAGTGGGGTGAGGGAGGAGCAGTACCCCACCTTCTTGTCATGTGATTGGTGGGTGGTTCAAATCTGGGCAATACTAGCTGGGTAGAAAATTTTCACTGGCTTGCATAAGATAAGCATTGCTTTGTACAAAATGGCAGTCGGGACTCTCAGCAGCACTAGCCACTTCCTCTGCACCCCAAGAACCTGGAAGAGGCATCTTCCTATGGAAACGCGAGGCCGGGCTGACGGGCTGAGCTCTGAGACCGTTATGCTTGAGATAGCCAATGGCCTACAAAGACTCCTTTCCCACTGCCAGTGTCTGGGACTTTGGAGGGAGCTACACTGTGGTCAGGGCCACTCAGGACCGGTCAGAACCCTTGGAGCACTGCATTTTCCAGACAGCCCTGGCCAATGCACAGGGTTTCCTATGACACAGTCTTGGGAAGAGGGATCCCTAAATATATGTATAAAGACTTCAAATATTTTCTCTCCAAATTCTTTTTATTGGCCGAAGTTATAGTGAATTTATTATAACTATAATTCTCTCACTCCCTTTACATGACATTCCTAAATATATATAACATACAGAACATATAAATCCATACACACACATCTTAAGCTCATGTTAGTATATTAGAACTCTCGCTGAATCCTAAGGCACAGAAATAGAAAGGACAGCTTGAAAGAAGAAAGCTTTTGTGGGCTCTCTTAGAGGCTCTTGGACACTGTTTTCACCCAGGTTGGCCAGGAAATGCCCAAGCTCTGGGAAAACCAGAGCCTTGACTCAGATAAATCACAACAAAGCCCCCTGGCCACAGGAGACGCAGACACAGAGCTGTCCTCACTGGGCAAGCCTAGCTCTATGTGCATCTGCCACTCCTGTGAACTGGAGCCAAAGCCTTCAGGATTCTTCTCTCAGCGTCCAAAGGCCCAGCCTGGCAGTTCTTCAGACATCAAAAATGTCTGGAGAGTAAAGAGAAAGAAGCCATTATGCCAAAGCCAGAGATCCAGGAAACAAGTATGAGAGCAAGGCAGTATCTAGAACGTTCCTGAGGAGAAAAGTGCAGAGGTGAAGCAGTTACCCAGCTTGGGTCTCCACAACAGTCAGGTCTGAGACAATCAAGTAGCCGGTGCTACTTCAGGAGTCACTGCTTTACACTGGACAAGAGAGTGGTTACTGTTGCTGTCTCTATTCCCTCCAGCTCTCAGCAACTCTTTCTGTCGGGAAGCTGACCCAGCAGGGCCGGATGATGCATGCTGGGAAGTAGTGTCAACCTTCCCCAAAGCCAAGCCGTGGCTGAAAACGTGCCTACCTGTGAAGATTTACCACTATGGTGCAGGACACTTTCTCTACAAATGTTTAACTCCTCTGCAGTCTCACCCTTGCTAAGGTTCAAAGTGCTCCTCCCAGAGCTTCTAGCTTAGACGGGAAACTGGACACAGGGAGAACCTTTCCTGGCCAGGGAGATTTGATGATCACTGACGGCATAACCACATCCACGGCTTGTTCACCTGCTGTGTCCTGACCACGTTCTATGGGAAGGTATCAGGGCAAGCATTTTTCAGGCAAGGAAACTCCGACTTAGAGAGACAGAGCCCCTAATGACAGATCTCTGCGACAGGCTGCCAGTCAAACACAGGGGTTTTTGCCTTTGGAGTTCTGCATCTACAGAACAAAAGAAGCACTTGAGAACATATCTATGTACTTAAGGGAATTACTCCCAGCCTTGCTGCAGAGATGGGGCTGGAATGTGTCAACCAGGTGTGAGGTCTATAAAGTAATTAGAAAGTTCTGCCACAGTGATTGCTCACTGCTAACTCAAATGATGTGCTAAGTATTTAAATGCTTTGTCCTATTCAAGCCCCAAACCACTCTGTGGGTGGTGGTGGGGAGCTGACCTACTGTCACAGATTCTAGAACACTTTGCTTTTCACATTTAAACAAAGTGGAAGCCAACCTGATACAGTTTACAATCAAAATGGGTAATTTCTTATTTTGGAAAAAAAAATTAACCAGAGAGGGGAGGTGGGAAGGGAAGGCAACAAAAGAACAAATGTTATGAGTTGAAAAATTATAAAGAGGGTAGATATTAATCCTAACATTCTAATATAATTGATGCCAAATATCATATAGAATAAAATTCCATTCATATTAAATGTCTAGAGTAGACAAATTTATAGAGAGCACATATGCGTGGTTGCTAAGAGCATGGGAGAAACAGGGTATGATGGTTAAAAGGAACGGATCGCCCTCTTTTGGTGTCACGAGGGTTCTAAGGTTGACTGTGGTAATGGTTATACAACTGTCTATATATACTAAAAACCATTGATGTGGACACTTTAAGTAGGGTATTGTATTTAAATAAATAAATCAGTTCAAGGAGAAATGGTTAAATTCTCTCTTCCCATGCTAGACCACATGGGTATAACTGACTAGGACAGCTCTATCAGTCATTGATCTAGTGGATAATCATTGATCTAGTGGAGGTAAAGAACTCTCCAGTAACAGAAGACAAGTTCTTTTCAAGGTTGCGTGCGACATTCATCAAGATATCTCACATTGAGGGTACAAAAACTGCTTACATTTAACTTCTCAAATCATAATGGAATTAAATTTTGATATTAACAAGAGAAAATATCTGTAAAACCCCTAAACAACAGATATCTGAATTACACATAGTCCAAAGAAAGAATCGCAAGAAAAAACATTTTTAAAATTGAATTCAATGAAAGTAAAATAGAACCTCTCAAAGTTGTGGGATACAGTGCTCACAGAGAACTAATACACTGTATAACTGGAATGCACTATGGAATAAAAAGCAGCAGCAATGAGCTGTCTCAAGAAACTAGAAAAAGGACAACAATTCTGGCCTAAAGCATTCGAAAACAAAAACAGAATAAAAATGAAATCAAAACCAGTTAAAAAAAATCAGTAAGCTCAAAGCTGATTCTCAGAAAGATCAATGATTTTGAAATGCCTCCCTCAAGCTAACCAAGGAAGGAGATATGAACTAGAAATACTAGAAATGCTACTGAGCACACGGGTGTTAAAGGGCAATAAAGAAACACTATGAAGAACTCTGTGCCCCAAATTGGATAATTAAATGAAATACATAAATTCCTTCTAAAGCACCAACTACGAAAACTCACACAAAGAAAATCATAATCTGATTGGGCCTGCAGGTCTGGTTGGCCTAATACTGTGTAGCCCCAAGCTGACCTTGAACTCATGGAAATCCTACTGTCTCAGCCTCGTGAGTACTGGGATTACAAGCATGTTACATATCCAGCTGAATCAATAATTTAGAGCCTTCCAAAAATCAAAGTATAAGGCCTAAATACCTTCCCTGGTGGAATCTACCAAATGCTTAAGGAGAAATGACATGAATTGTCATCTGTTACAGAATATAGAAGAAAGGGAAACTTCTACACTCCCTTCAGGAGGCCAGCATCATCCCACTCTAAAGCCGGACAAAGACAGAGCAAAAGCAAAGTGAGCAAATACAATAATGTGTAATAATAAGTCAAGATTAGAACCAACAGGGACTTGGTGTAGGTATGCAAGGCTGACTGAATTTTGAAAATCAATGTGATCTGCTGCATTAACAGAATCATGTTCCCTACAATTGAAACAGTAGCATCCGACCAGGATTGATCCCCATTCCTGATAAACATTCTCAGCAAGCCAGAAGCAGAGAAGAACCTACTCAGCTTGGCAGAGAACAACTTCAACAAACTGACGGCTTAGATACTTAGCGGTGAGAATCCAGGCTGCTTTCTCACTACGACCACAAGACAAGCATGTCCTCGCCCTCTGTTACTGCTCAACATTGTACTGGAAGTTCTAGCTACTGTGATAAAATTACAGAGGATATAAAAAAGTACACAGATTGGGAAAGAATTTTAAATACTCCCTTTGTTCACAAATGACAAGTTTATCTATGTAGAACATCTGAAATAATTGACCAAAAACTTCTGTCTTTAATAAGCAAATACAAAAAGGTTGTAAGATATAAAGTTAAACATAAAAGTCAACTAATTTCTTATAGGAAAGCATATAATAGTAGCACATAAAAACACTTTGCTATAACTTTAACAAACTTTACACATAGTATTTGTAAATGGAAAACTATAAACTTCTGATGAAAGAAATCCAGGAAGGTCTAATTAAGTGAAGATATCCCATATTCATGGGTAGAAGGCTCCATATTCATGGGTAGAAGGCTCCATATTAAGAATTCAATTCTCCTCAATTCGACCTACCTACACAATCCAATTCCAACAGAAATCTCAGGAGGTTAAGTTACCAGCAAACCCATTATATCTAAACTTTCTTCTAAAGTTTATAAGGAAAGGCAAAATACCCAGGAGAGCCAAATAGAATAGTAAAAAAGAGACAAGCGGGAGGAATCCTATTACCCAATGCTAAGATTTACTAAACAGTGTAAGCATGAGGCCTGGCACTGGATAAAGTCCAGGGGGACAGAAGAGAGGCCTGGAGTGGTTTTCGTAATGGAACAGAGGCAAGGTTATGGAAAAGGGCTATTCTCGCTAACATGTTGCTTAAGCCTCTGTAGAGAAGGGGGAGGGAAATATTTGGACACAAATCCCACCTACCACAAAAGTTACCAAAGAACACCAAAGGCCTCAATATCAAACACTACATTGTAAACTTCTAGAACACGAGAGAAAATCATGGTGACCTTGAACTTGGTAGTAAGTGTTCAGATACAATAACAAATGCACAATCCATGAAAGAAAAAGAACGTGATAGAACCTCTGCTCTGCCGAAGATACCACTAGTAAGTGATACAATAAGAAGGCAAGCCCTAGACCTGGAGAAAACACTTAGATTTTCACATGCACACGCTAAAGAACTTGTAAAAAGAAGCACTTTAGATGTAAAGAACTCTTTCAATTCAGTCACAAGAAAACAAGCAACTCAATTAAAACAACGGGCAAGCT
Source organism: Zapus hudsonius (assembly GCA_004024765.1). NCBI lineage: Eukaryota > Metazoa > Chordata > Mammalia > Rodentia > Dipodidae > Zapus > Zapus hudsonius. The sequence continues at coordinate 37,899 of PVHP010003477.1, forward strand.
GTAATCCCAGCACTGAGGAGGAGAAAGCAGGACTGTGAATTGGTGACTAGCCTGGGCTACACAATGAAACTCTAACAATGACAGAAGGAAGAGAGAGACATACAGCTGATAAATAAAATGAAAAATGCTTAACATTATTTCCATTTGGGATTTACAAATAGATGGGAATATAAAACTAATAATCATGTTCTCAGTCACTGCTAAGGGGGATTTGAAATGGCTCAGCTGCTTTTTATCAATTATGACACATACATCATATGACATTGATTAGACTTGTTATCAGTGGAAACCAATTTCAAAGGAGAAACAGCTTCAGAGATTTCAGTTCAAAGTTGGCTGGATTCATTGCTTGGGGCTGAGGTGGGCTGGATGTCATGGTGGGAGCTTGTGGCAGAAGCTACTCACCCTATGGTGGTCAGGATGCAGAAGGGAATGAGAACACATGTCCTTCAGAGAAATACTCCAGTGACCCTCTTCCTCTATGCAAGAATTGGACTCTCAAAAGTGTATTCACATACACTTTTGAATTAACCAGTGGATTAATCGCTGATGTCATGATCTAATTATCTGTGGAAATATCCTCACAGACACACCCAGAAGTGTGCTTTGCTTATCTCCCAGGCCCCTGAGAATCCAATCAAGCCGACAATTAACTGCTACAGATGCCAATGACAGAGCAGAGTATGGGGTGTACAGCAGCTTTCCGTACTAGCTTTGTAACTCTTCTAAGAATCTAAAGCTATTCTAAAACAAAAATGTTTCAAAATAAAAACCAGTCAATCTTAAATTCAAAACTGTCTTAAACTATGGCTTAATCCCTACTCTACAGACATGAACACAAAGCCAAGACCTATTAAGATAGTCAATGCTGAACACTTTGCTTTCTGAGAAATGCTTTCTGATGGCTCTCGGGGAGGCAAGAGACTTCCATATGCACTGTGTGTCCATTACTATGGTACAGCCATTCCCACAATGCCCAGCACAGAGTTAGGAAGAGCTCCCACATCCATTTCCCCCAGGGTGCTATGGTTGTAATGAAAAACTTATAGGAATTTTCTGAGCTGGCTGTTGAACATTAATAGTTTGCAATTGGCCCTAGAGGGACCATGGAAATCAGAAAATGCTGCAAATCTGGTTTGCTTTGTTTTGTTGAAAGCTAGTTTATCAGATCACATCATCAAAATCCAGAGTTCTGACTTGTAGTCCCGTCTTTGTTACTAAGAAACTGAGAGACCTTAGACAAGTCTGTTCCAGTTTATTCATCTATAAAAGATGGAATTCTATAAAAGATGGAATTGGAGAAGTGAACCTCCCAAATCTCCTTCCGGCTCCAAAACAGCAGTCCTACTGTTTATGGTCCCTATGTACAATCCCAAGATCATGTGATGGCACGTGAGTGTGTTGATATTCATCCAGTCCTTCAGGTTAGTCTCATTTCCAGTCCAAACTCCTTGCTCCCGGGCCTCCTTCGTGCCTTGATTTCCAGGCATTTTCAAATTCTTTCGACCCACAAGCCCATTCCCCCTCTGAAGACTTTGGATACCTATCTGTTGCCATTCACTTCTCATTGCTGGCAGAAAGCACCTGACCAAAAGCAGTTACTTAGAGAAAAGGGTTTATTTTGGCTTACAGACTCGAGGGGAAGCTCCATGATGGAAGGGGAAAACAACGGCATGAACAGAGCTGGACATCACCTCCTGGCCAACATCAGGTGGCCAACAGTAGCTGGAGAGTGTGCCAAACACTGGCTAGAACACCCATAAGCCCACCTCCAACAAGGTTCCAATTCCCAAATTGCCATCAGCTGGGACCAAGCATTCAGAACACATGAGTTTATGGGGGACACCTAATTCAAATCAGCACTCTCTCTACATCTTTTAACTCGGGTCACCTCACTTGAGCCGCTCTGGGAGAAGTCACTTCCTCACAAAGCCTTCCTGGACTTACTCTCAGCTGAGACTGGGTCTCCCTGGCAGCACCTTTATTTTCCCTATCATAACTCTCATCAGTTTTTATTGTCGCTGCTCGTTTTACTGCTTGTTCCCACCCAAATCCAAGTGTCAAGAGGGCAGAGACTAGGTGTTTCTTCCTCACCACAGCACCTCGGAGGCCTACAGCTGGCACACCAAAGCCACCACTGTTGACCACGGCAGTGAGTGTTTGCGGAAATCTACTGTTCTCAGGACAACACCGATGCTTTCTTGGTTGTTCCTCAACAACCTCTCCTTCAAGTGAAGCTGATTTCCATGAGCTGATTTCCAACAAGAGAGCAAATATCATCCCTGTTACCAAAAGAAAATTGCCACATGGGGGTGGGCCCATCAATCCTAAAAGGACCAGGACTTTCCAAGCATGCACCCGTAGCCCTTGGCCAGGAAGCCTTGGGCACAAGGTCAGTGGCTTGCTCATCATAGAGATAAATACTTACTTTGGAGTTTTGAAAAACTGTTCCTTTTGTTTATGAGGGAGGACAGTGGGACACTGGGATCCCAAAGCAGGTGGTATGACACACAGAACTAAGCATCGAGTCACCACCAATGAAGTCTCCTATTCCAAGAATCATGATATCGTGGGCCATGCTCTCTAAACCTAGCTGTTCTTGCTGTTAAGAGCCCAGTATTCTCCAGAGCCTTTCTGAGATAACAGAGATTATATGTTTGTGGTACATTTTTGGATTCTGTTCATGGCATTCTCAGGACAAGCAAACTTTGGGTCACAGAGTTAGCTCATCCAAACTTGCCATCACGGGATATTGTGTGCCTAATGCTACTCACCTGGGACAGAACTTAATTTCTTTCTGGTCTCATCCTAACCTAGTGTTTTTCTCCACTGGAAGTTCATCAGACATTGTGAAGAACAAAAAGACATGTAGAATGGGAAAGAATACTCAAAAAGGAGTCCAAGTGGAGATTGGCCCAGCCAGAGACCCCAAGAAAATGTCACTTTTTGGCTAAATATGCCCAGGCAACTTCCTGCCTGGGAGCTATTCTCGGTGAGGTGAACAGAACACCAAGAGATCATGGACCCAGGGAAAAACAGACATTTCTGATAATCTATGGGAAGCCTAGAAAAATCATTCAACCAAGAAACAATTACAATACCGTGGGAGAAATGCTAATATGCAGCAAATGCAATGTTAACAGAAAGGCCGAATGTCTCTTCGCTAGAAAAGGCCAGGGGAAATGAGCTAAAATTTAGAGAATGAGAAAAACCCCATAATATTCCAGGAAAAGGTGTGACAATCTTAAGCAAAAGCTCGAGCAGAGGAAGCAGACCGCTGCTGGCCGGGACAGAAGGAGTTTAAGTATCCGAGTATATGTCAGGGTTCAGTCCAAAAGCACATTTGTTAGGTTCAAGAAATGACTCAGAGAGACGTCCCCGGGAACCCAGGGAGGGGTCATGTGGAAGAGAAGGACACGAACAAAGCCTCCCAGAGACGAAGGCGGCGAGAGGCTCACTAGGTTAGTCTAGACATTATCTCCAAGCAACACAGTCCTACTGTGCTTCTGAGCAACTAAGTGCCCACTCCTCACTTGATGAGGACTAACCAGACAGCAATGGTGGCAGAAGAGACTCAGAGGCAAACGGAAAGAAGGTGGCACCAGGAACCAGCCTTAATCCTTGAGCCCATTTGCACATGACCAGAGAGAAGCAAAGTCAACCAAGTGTGGCGCCTCTGCTCTCCACGGTGCCCCACCAGCTTCCCTGCCCACCAGCAGCCCAGGCATCACAAAACAGCCAGCCAATGGGGACGGCCAGAGAGCCAAGAGGTTCACTGCCTACCAGGGCAAAGCCCCTGACTGTTTGCAAACACAATTCCCATTTCTAAGGAGCTCAATCACGAGCCAAAGGCATCAGAGAAACAAAACTGGTGACTAAGCCTTGGAGAATTCAGTCCCTGCTTCTGAAGACATGACAGCGACACTCGGTCCATGGTTTCTGTTTTCTATAGAACACTGAAGACTCACAGAAGAGTATGTAGATATGGAGTTCCCCTTCACAGGGCAGGTGCCTTAAAGCTTCTAAGTTGTCTGTCTTTAGAAGACTCTACCCAGGAAAGGTATTTTTTGTTTGTTTGGGTTTTTGTTTTGTTTTGTTTTTACTAGTTTTCTAAGTGGCAAGACACATCTGTGGTGAAATTTCTGAGATGGATGATGTCAACTGTACACTCAGCCACTAACATTTTAGTGACCATCTATAGCAGACACGGATATTACATTTCACATGTATTATGACTTCATTTGACTCTCACAGATGTCCATGGGAAGCTGATGACCCCATTTTACCGACAAAGAAACCGAAGCTTAGAGATGTTCCCTGCTCAAGGTCTAACTAGCAGCAGAGGCAGCTAGAACCCAGGACATCCGAGTAGTGTCCACAACCACGACACTGGGCTCCCAGGTGACACAAAGCCCCTGATCATTTGTCTCTGAACACACATTACCAGCTGAAACACTCAAGCAAATTTCATCAGGAATTTCCCTGTGGTTGCAAACTTCCTGTTTGCTCTGAACCTCCAATCTCAATGGAGTCAGAGCTCTACCTCTGATCTACTCTCTCCAGTATCATGACTTCCTAAGAGGAATTTAAACTCGGCCGTCATCCCAACCAGCTCTGTCTCTACTTTCTCCTTCTCCCCTTCTCCTTAGCATGTCACAATGACTTTGTCCCACACTTATAACCAGTGGGAAACACTGGCAGAAATCAGCTCGAGGCAAAGAAAGTCTCGCTCTGAAGTAAATCCCAACCCCAAAGACCTAGACTAATATTTAGCCTGCCTTTATCGGGAGCTATGTCTCTCAATTATACAGGAGAGCAGAGGGACAGACGACGCTCATGAATGATGTGCTCATTGTCAAGGGCTGCATGGGGGGAGGGAGTGGTGTGAGGGCTCATCAAGGTGGCTGGAAGCAAAGAGCCCCAAAGGCAGACTGAGGTGCCAGGGTCAGACTCTGCCTCATTCTATCCTAAGCAGACCATTGAGCTGTTCAGCTCACTGTTTACTGTCAAGAGCTTTAATCAGCGGTCAGCCCCCACTTCATGGGTGGATCTGTGGAACTGGCTCAGTGGTTGAGTGCTTGCTAGGCAAGCATGAGGACTGAGTTGATCTCTAACACCCTTGTAAAATAAATTAAAAACAACCACCGGGTGTGACCATGAAGACCTGTAACCTCAGTGCTGGGGGTGGGGCTCGAAGGATTGCTGGGGCCATCTCCAGGCCAGGGAGACACCTAACATCTTCCACTGGCTTCTAGATGCACCCCAAAATGCATCTGTACTGGGCAAGTACAACTTTTTTCTTGTCATTATAATCTCAGCAGTACAGCATAGTGGTATTTACCTCATTAGGTTGAGGAGGTAATCTAGAGATGATGAAGGACGCATGAGTATTTGTGGACTTTGGCATCCATCGAGGTCCTGGAATGTGGCCTTTGGGATACTAAGGAATGGCTGCACCTAGCTTGTTCTGTGGTGCCAAAGTACCAACAGAAACAATCCTATCAAACAAACACTCCTTCCTAGGGAAGATTGCCTGGTATGGAAACTGGGGCCCAGCTCAGATGAGCCCTTAATCTACACAAAAGGACTCATAAGCCAACCATCCCGACCTCTCAGATAGAGGCTTATGGCCATCACCTTTGTCTTCTTAGACACTGTCTGAGCTCCAAACAAATGCACACATTTTGATGTCCACTAGCTTAACACTTACAATTCATGCCAAGTCCACAGCTCTTGCCCTCTTATTTTCTTAACATTTATTATTAGTGCCACTTGACAGATGAACCATAGCTCACTGAGATGAGGCCGTGCCTGAGTAGGGGTTTAAACCCAGATCCTCTGTATTAGTTTGTGAGTTGCCACAGATTGCATGACTTAACAGAAATTTATTTTCTCACAGGTGTGGTGGTCAGAAGTCCAAGACCATGGTGTGGTCAGGATGGTTTGTTCTGAGGCCTCTCTCCTTGGCTGGCATCTTCTAATGCCTTCTTCACATGATCCTTTCTCTGTGCTTTTCTAGGTCCAAATTTCCTTTCCTTATGAGGACAACAGTCATCTTGGGTTAGGGCCCATCCTAATGGCCTCATTGTATTGTAATTACTTCTTTAAAAAACCATTTCCAGATACAGTCGTATTCTGAGGTACTGGGGGATGATCTCCAGCAGATGAACTTGGATGGAGGGCAGGAAAGCTCATCCCATACACCCTGAGACTCCAAAACATTAAGCTCTCCATCCACCCAGACAATATTTATAGAAACTATTTGATGCCAAGGACTCAGCACTTGTGCGGATGTTTTCTCTTATACATTTCAAAACAGTTCAAAGAGGTTTAGGTTTAAATTCCCATAGTGTGGTAAAAAAAATATGTTTCAAACAGTCTGACTATTCTGGCTAGGAAGACACAACAAAGATGAGGCCAACCCAGTCCAGCCCCAGTTCTCTGACCCCAAATTCATGTCATCTGCAAAATATAACTTTGTGTCCCATGTGAACCTGGGGCTGGAGCAGCAGGGGCAGCATGACCTGACCGTGGCAGGGAAGATGGTGGGGTCTGACAAGAGCATCTTTGGATGGTGCATAAGTCTTGTGGGTCATAAATGCAGCTTGGGGAGGTCACAGGTTAATGATGAGAGAATGACTTCATACCTTTCTTTACTGCTTACATTTCACTTTGTCCTTATGACTATTATGCTTATCACCTTAAAGTTCAATTTTACGAAATAGAAGAACAAAGAAAAATAAGGGTTTCATTCTTTGAAAGTGATTCTAGAATCTCTACTGGAGTCTGAACTGGGTAAAATATCTCCAATATTCTTTTAATATGTCTCAATGAAAACTTATTCAAAGCAAAAGGTTAGCTAACATTTACACTTGGACCTGTTAGTTCATTAAATCCCTACAGCTTTGTGAGAGTCAAGGGGAAAATGCCCACATTATAGGCCAGAAATTTTTTGAATAAGCTTTCAGGAAGTACAGCCTTATGAGGCAGCAGGGCCATAGACCAGAAGGCACTGGACTAGCACACACCAGAACAAGCATGTGTTAAACACCAGCTACAGGGATGGTGGGGGGGGGGTCGTCAGCACTCTCAGGCACAGCTCTCGGAGAAGCAGCAGCTAAGAAACAGGACAGGCTTGGCAAAGCAATCTGCTAAGTGCATGGCCCTAAGAGCGCACAGTACCGTGACAATTGGGAGGTGAGGGAAGGCTACAAAAAGTACGCACATTGGTGATGGTTCTGAAGGCATAACAACATTTCTCCAAAGTTGTGTTCCCCAAGTCACTTGGAGAACATTAAAATCCCAGAGACTCCTGTTTTCTATTCCAGTGTCCCATCAACAGCTCTAGGAGTGTTACTTGGAATCTGTATTCCGTTACTACAACGAAGCATTCATGCAAACAGACAGAAGAGCCGCCATGTTCCCATGACCACACTTCAGCAATCATCACCTTGTGGCATTCTTGTCTCACCTGAACTCCCGTCTAGGCTCTACTCCTTTGTACTAACGGGGGACTGTGAGGCAGCTCCAGCTCACTCTGGATGTGAGCTGGCAGCCGCCGATCAAGACAAAGCAATCACAGGGTTAGTAAGAAGAAAGACCCAGAGAACCTTGGGGGCAGGGAATGGCATCTGGGGTAGAAGGCTTGTGGATTACCTAGAGGGTGAGATGCTTGGCTAGGAACAACACTGATAAGGCCCAAAGGCCAAGCACCTTGTTAGTACACGAGGCGTCTTTGTGAGAAGCACAATGCTATGATTTGAATGTTTGCCCCTCAGGAACTCACGCTGATATTTACGTGCCACTGTGATAAGACTGGTGGGAAGGGGCGCAGGAGGTCCCCATCTTCACAAAAGCCTGACACCATGATCACAGGAGAGGATTTCCTTCTTTCGTCCATGTGCTCGTCTCCTGCCACGTCTCATTTCGTCCTTAGGCCATCTGAAGCCTCCCATCACATTATGACTAGCATGGAGGCCTCTTCACGTGCCATCACCGTGATACTGAATCCCCAGCCTCCAGGACTGTGAGGCAGTAAGCTTCTGGTCACTTCAAGTTACTATCTCAAGCGTTTCGTTACAGCAGCCCAAACAAAGACACTGAAAGACATCTTGTGTTAGAATAAACTCCCCATTCTTGGGGTTATAGCTACCCATCCTAGTCGAATTGGGGATTCTGTACCCTCTTGCTGCCTGTGCCTTTCTCTCTTAGGCTATCCCTAAACTGAGCTAATACAGCTACTCCAGGCCAGGGTGGCAGGGAGTCTGAAGGTATGGAGTGGGGGCTTTGGGTTTTATCATATAAGGACCAAAGGATGCTACGAACAGGACTTTGTGGCAGTCAGTCTGTGCTTTAAAAGAATACTGGGGGAGGGGCGACCTGGAGAGATGCTCAGTGGATCAAAGCACTTGCTGGGTAAGACGGATGACCTGAGTTCAAAACTCCAGAACTCATGGAAAAAGCGGCACACAACAGTGAGCATCTGTAAGCCCTGCCCTCCTAGAGTGAGGTGGGAGCAGAGACAGGAGACTTCCCAGAAGTTCAAGGGCCAGCAAGCCTGCTGCACACAGTGGTGATCAAGAGAAGGCCCTGCCTGAAACGAGGTGGAAGATAAGAAGGGGCACCAGAGGTCACTGCATGTGCATCATGGCGCTCACACCCCCACGCTCACACATGTGAGCATGCACACACACCAAGATAATGATAAAAAGAAGAGTGGGCAATGGAGGGGAAGGGTCATACTGGAGGGTAGAAAAGCTAGACCACAGAAGGACAGAGGGCCTTAAAGGTCAACTTTAAAACTCTTGTCTGGGGTTCTAGAGGGAGGAATGCAATTGTTGGCAAATAGGAATCATTTGAATTCATGGAAATGGTCCAGGGATAGTATTTAGGGTAAGAATAAAGATGGGTAAAGGCCCTGGGGCAAACTACCAACTGGAGAATCAGGGCAGGAAAGAGCCAGCCCGGGTGAGTCAGGAATCAAGAACTAGTCAGGGAGGTGGGAAGGAGAGAGATGAAGAGAGAGAATGGCTCCTGGAAGGAAATGGATCAAAAGTGGTCACTGGTACAGTGAGAGGAAACAGAAATATAAGGGAAGGTCAAGTTCAAGTTCGGGAGTACCTAGGCCATCAAACTAAGGAAATGGAGCTGGGCTTGAAAAGGTAAGGTAACAAGAGTTGCAGCAAGCCGGTCAGCCATTACACTTCATCTGTCACATTAAGTACGGCTTTGGCCCAATTATTCCAATGAGTCTCTGTCCCTGCCAGGAAATAGAGCAGACCATCCCAAGAAATGGCAGTTTTTCTTCTTGTCATCAGCATCTATGCAGGCATTGCTGAGTTTTTCATACATCTAACTCACTCGAACTCGCTTATAAATTGTTTTGGGACACAGGTTAGGGTTTAAAGCTAACTGAAGTCAAAGGTCATATTTGTTACTTACTGTATATGAGAACATAAGAATAAAACACTGAAGGTTTAAAAACGAGGTGTCCTGAAGTACTGTCCTGGTGGCCTAAACCTAACACAGGTGACCAGTGGTACAGGCAGCATTGGAGGTCTCAGATGGTAATTTATTCACCAATGATAGCAAGACTGGTATAGAGATGCATTCTGGGAGATGGGGCCAAGTAGGCAGTGTTACCAGGGGCATCAGAGCTAAGCAGAGGAGAGAACACAAGTACAGCAATGATGGACATTGACTGGACAGTGTGGGGCCAGAGAGGAGCTTCCATGAGCCCAAAAGAAGGTTGCTGTGGAAAGTAGGGAGACACAGATATATTGGCCTGTAGCTACTGGAACCTAAGGTAACCCCAATGAGCCACATCCTAATATGTTCTCCCCAGTAGGTGGAACCTATGACTCACCCCTAAACAATATGCACACTAAAAACAATGGGATTATGTCACACTGCATGGCAGAGACTCAGAGATAAGTGTGTGTGTGTGCATGCATATGTGCAGGTACACGTGTGTGCATATCTGGGGAGGTTAAAGGACAAATTTCTATGCCATTCCTGAGAAGCCACCCACATTTTTGAGGCAGAGTCTATCACTGGCCAGGAGCTCACCAAGTAGACTAGACTGGCTGGCAGGTGAACTCCAGGGATCTGCCTGTCTCTGCCTCCCCAGTGCTGGCATTACCAACACACGTAGCACACCTGACTGCTTTGTTATGTGGTTTCTGGGGATGGGACTCAGGTCCTCATGTTGGCACAGCATGAACTTTACTGAGTCCTCTCTCAACCCAAAACCTTTTTATGGGTATCTAAGCTGTTTTCAAACTCCTGGGCTCATGTGATCCTCCTGCCTGGGCCTCCAAATAGCTGAGATTATAGGCATGTATCATTACCACATCCAAGGTGAACACAGAGATGCTGCAGATATAACCAAGGATCCAAATCACTTACTTGCATTTGAGTTCATCAAAAGTGATGCTACCTGAGTTGGTCCTGCTAGCCCTTGAAAAGAGGGTTCAGGCCTAGCCCTTCTCTCTGCTGACTTTGAGCAAGACTTAGTTCTAAAGATATGAGGACAAGAATTCTGCCATCCACACATGACCTTGGAAGAGGAGCCTAGGCTTCAGATGTCATCTCTGGTCGAGTCTGGTGAAACTCTGAGGGCAGGACGCCCACGAGCACACCCACGCTCCTGACTCACAGAATTGAGAGATGATACAGGGCAGTTTCAAGCCTCTAAGGCTGTGGTAAACGGTCATGTCGAGATAGGAAGCACATATGTGGGCTCACCATGATGAAGGTCCATGCTTTAGGACGCCAAGGAATGGTAGGAAGGAGGGGAAGCCTAGGGCGTGGTTGATCAGAACCCTTCAAAGACCATCAAGCCATTGCTCCCAAGAGCAGGTCAGAAAGGACTGGATGAGTGACTAAGTTCTGGGTTGAGCCAAGCCAGCTACTCTTCTACCCATTTTTTTTTTTTAAAAGAAGCAAAAGCCAAGAAATAATCATTGAAAAATAAACCTTAAGGAACTCTAGTATTCTTGTTGCTAATTATAAATCTTCACTCCTCCCAGAATTTCTGACCTCACAGAAGAGCCTGCATAAGTGGTTTAGCTCCTTAGTTAGCACATGTGGTGTGTGTGGATGTGCGTGTGTATGATTGTGTGCGCACACGTTTCTTGGAAAGGGACTAGGCAGCAATAAAGGACTGGACAATCTGCAAAAAGTCGCTTCCTGTTGGATAACGTCTAGTTCCCACTCCCCAGCCCACTTAGCTCATAAACCCCCAGAACTCGAAGCCCTGCTCCTTCCCTGATTCTATCAACTGGAGTCAAGTAAGCCAAACAAACTCAGGAAGTGGCAAGAGATCGGGAAAGGCAGGAAGTTCATGGCACAGAAGGAAAAAGTCAAGAGAATGCCCTGATGCTCAAGGAAGAGGGTGGGGGAGAGAGAGAAATGAAGGTTTCCTCAAGGTCACTTGGCATTAAGCCTTTAAATGTCATGCTTAAGGCTGTAAATCACAACTGGCACAAACAGTTGGTCAAGTCTCCTGGGGCCATTCGAATGTCCACATTCACGGTGATAAACAGCCCCATCCTCCGAAAGCTCTCTGTAAGCACACTGGACAGATAACTAAGCTGAAGCTCGTTGCCGAGAGACCGGCTGGGCCGGAGCCAAAGTCGGCTTAAGTGTCTGGAGAAGTCTTCATGTCGTGCTTTCAGGAAGGGGAGGGGAGAGAAGAGGCTACCTGTAGATAACTCCATGTTGGTGGAGGAACATGAGGGCGGACGTGACCTCTGCAGCATAGAACCGGGAACGAGGCTCGTCGAATTTTCGGGACCGCTGAATCTGGAACATGAGGTCTCCACCGTTTACATATTCCATGACGAAAAAGAGGCGGTCCTGCAAGGAAAGAAGAAAATGCCACTTAGGTGACATCATTGCAGCTTCTGAGCCTGACAAGACGGTGCCGATACTTCAGAGTAAAGCGAGTGCCCACGGCGGGGGAAGGCTGGTGCCATGGTCTAGGAAGGAGACCGAAGAAGGAAGGTCTGGGATGTAGCTAAGTCTGTAGAGACCAGCACATGCAAAGACCTGGGTTTCATCTCCAGCACCACAGAAATGGGCTGTGCTGGGGCAGGGTTAGAACTGCAAGGGCTTCCTTTGCTACACAGTGAGTTTCAAGCTAGTCTGGGACACATAAACCCTATCTCAGAAAAATGGCTAGGGAGATGGGTCAGTGGATATGACTACCTGCTGCTGAAATATGAAGTCCTCTCTTGGGCTAGAGACCAGACTTTGACTCCCCGGAACCCATGTAAAAAGGTGGCATGTCTCCGCACCCCTGTAGCCCCTGTCTTTCTATGTGGGGGGTTGGGGTGACGAGAATCTGGTCCTCACTGACTGACAGCAATTCTGTTTTGAGGGAGAGACTCTGTCTCAAGGAAATACACAGATGTTCTCTAAGAAAGATACCTGCCATTCTTCCCTGGCCTCCACAAGCCTGGGGGTTGCATCTATGCACATACATGCAGACAGCTCACATCACACACCACCCCACACATGCCCTTTAGACGCACAGAAGCAGAAAGAAAACAAAGAAGCTGACTTTCTTTTGAGAGCAGCAGCTTGAACTAGGAGCAGCAGTCTGAAATTGACAGGAAGGACAGCTGGGCCTGGTTTGGGTCATGCCGGGAGGTGTGGCTCTAGCCAAGTCTCCATCTTCACATGTAGGGAAGACGGAGTCATGGTCTCCAGAAGAAGTTCAGGCTCTACCCTGAAACGTGCGCATGCTGCCTTCCGGTCCAAGGAGGACTCTGCGGACATGGACATGATCTCAACCAGGGAGTTTTTGCGGAGCAACTGCAAGGGTGCCATGCGATGCGGACACAAGGATCTACGGGAGGGAGGAGGAGGCAGTGAGCATGGATACAGGTTGGATGGAGTAGCAGAGCCACAGGCCGAGGATGCAGTTAGGCCCCCGGAAGCTGGACGATGGGCCTCGAGTACCAACAGCTTGACGTTGGCCCAGCCATGCTTCTCCCAGACTTTTGGCCTCTACACTGTGAGAAAGTCAGTTCCATTGTTTGAAGCAAGCAAGTTGGTGACAATTTGTTAGTTAGAAGTGCTGGGAAATCTGGAATGACGTAATGTGAAATACCACATAATACATGTTATAAGAACAATGCAGTGTAGCGGCCCAATGCTTGCTTTGGGAATTCTCCCCTCGAGGCCCTCAGAGGGTCCAGCTACAGCCACCTGTCACTGGGGGTAGCACTTTCTTATGTGTCTTTATGCTAATATGGGGAAGGGAACCGAAATCCACATTTGCACCATTTCTTGGTGATGAGCTTCTAAGCAGCTGTTCCTGCATTAGCTGGAGTGGGAGCTGGGATGCCCTGAGCTGATTATCCAGGGTGGAGATGGAACATGGGCAGAAAGATCCAGACACGTGAGAGCAGAGCACAGGGAAGACACTGGATGTTGAAAGCATTTGGAGGAAAGGCTGCTCTCTAAACCATGGACGGGGAGGATCCTGGAGGGATCGAGGCAGGAGCAGATGCCAGAGACAGGGAGGAATAGATCCAAACAGAGGAGGGCAGGCCGAACAAGGGAGGCAAGAAGCGGCGGAAATGACAAATATTGCATGCTTCCTCTCATGTGTGTGTGTGGACACGTGTGTGCACACACCTTTGAGCATGTGTGTGACATGAGGGGAGGAGGGAGACTAAGAAGAGGAAAGGGAACAACGGGAGGGGGCGCAGGGGAAGGGACTGAGGGCAGATATGAGTAAAATAGAGACACACGTATGAAAGTGTCGTATTGCACTGCTCACTGGCTGTGTGACCTCAGTCTCTGTGCTCGGATCTCCGATCTGTAAAAATGAGGATAACAAGGTCTACCTCACAGACTGGCGCCATCATTCCTGAGCTTCATTTTGTCTGACCTTCCTCTACCTTTCTTTCCTTCCAACAACACTGCTTCCCTCAGCTTCCAGGTGGGTTTCCTCCCGCTGTGTCCATCCCTAGCTAGGCCTCTGCTGCTCTCACAGACCTTTCTTCCCCACAGCCATAAACACCCTATCCACAAGTCTGGGTCCTGCGCACTGCTGGGCAGTGATCTCATCTACACCCACAGTTTCTAGGCCCTTCTACACAAATGACTCACAAGCTTACACCTTCGCCCTAGCTCCAGACCCGTGTGTCCAGTGCTTCTGACCTCCCTCAGATGCCCCAGGCACTCTCCTGTCAGGAGGCCTCTACCTTCATCTCATTTCCAAGTCATCCTTAATCCCCCCCCCATCCTCCCGATCTCAGACACCCCACCAAGCCCTGCTGCACCTGTCCACTTCTCGAGTCTCCACTCCTGCTGTGACCACCTCCCTGCCCCAAGCAACTGTCACCACTGTCTGCAATGTGTCTTGTCTCACTAGTAATGGTCTCTACATTTCCTCCAGCTCCCTGTCCCAATGCTGGGCATACTACAGGCAGGGGCGTTCTGCTGAGAAGCAATTCTGGTTGTAACGCAACCCTCTTTCCTCTCTCACTTCTTAATTCTTTAGAAGGCTTCTTGTTGCTCTTAGACTAAACAGAAAACACTTACAGTATCATAAGACTTGCACGATCCTCTGAATCATCTGCCTTTCGGCTGGCCGTGTCCCCTTTGCTCTGGAACCTTGACTCACGTTCCTGCTGCTAGGAATTCCTTGCCCTCCCTCCCTTCTCACAACGAATCCTGCCTTGTCCATCTTTTCTTCCAGGAGGCTTCCCTTAATGCTGATGCCAAGGTCCAAACCCCTGCTTCATGCTGTGTCCCTGCTGCAGTGTTCAGCTCGGTGGAGGTTGTGTTGTGTAATTATGACCCACTCAGTAAGCCTATATGTTTCATTAAGATAGGGGCTGTTGGTAGCTCTTACTCGTTTTTAAAAACAGGGAATTAGAGACCTCAAAGAGAAGCTGTTTTAATCCCCTAAAAACAAACATTATGGGGCTGTGAACATAGCTGGGTTGGTAGAGTGCTCGCCTAGCATGTAGGAAGTCTTGCATAAACCAGATATGGTGGAGCAAATCTGTTATTCCAGCACTTAGAGGTAGAAGTAGTAGGATTAGGAGTTCAAGGTCATCCTTAGTATAAAGCAAGTTCGAGGTCAGCTTTGCATACATGAGATTGATAAAAGTGAATAATTATAAATAAACACCATGCACAGAACAAGCAAAAGAACCAAAAAACAAAAAAACCCGGCTAGTGGACTATAAAAAATAAAACTAATTTTATCTGCACATGTTTACTGTTTAGTGAGGTCAAGATGATTCAGCCAGCAGAAGGGAGCCACCTGCCTGTGAGATGTGGGGAGAGGCAGCCACTCCAACCACTACAGCCACGGAGAATCTGTCTGCACCACCCACCACGAGCGGTTCTCTTCACAGTGGAGAAATGTGTTCTCCTCACTTCATAGTGAAGTGGCCATCGCTTTGAGGGAAACATCTTGCTCACATAAACTCATATATATATATATATATATATATATATATATATATATATATATATATATATACTCATGCTCATTTTAGACTCATATGAAACATATCTCACTCAACAAACATGAGTGAGCACAAGACTACACTCAATATACACTCAGCAAAAATCCAGTTTTTCTACTCAATGGCACGAGAAGAACTTTCATTGCTTGAGTTCCTTCTAGTTCTCCAGCAGCTAGAACCAAGCCTGGCGTGTGTTGAGCGCCCACCCCACAGGTTCCTACTGCTAGACCGTCACCCAGTCCCATAACCTCACTTGAGAGTTTTTCTCACATTAGTCCATTTTGAACTTCAGCTTTAGGCCATTTTCTTCCCCACGAGGCTCCACGCACATCACCCCAAAGCATGACCATATTATTTCATATTAGGGATGCTTGAGAACAAGATTAGTTTCCTTCCCCAAGCCTCTACGCAGCATGGGTGGATTGTCGTTGACCTCCCTCCCACTCGAACACATTTGAGAAGCATGTTTGGATTTAGAGGGAGAACCTCAAGTCATTCTGGGAATTGCTTAATTATATAACCTGAAATCAAAAGAAAGCTGGCAAACGCAGGGCTACTCATTAATCCCCTCTTGGCACCCATAGAAAACAAAACAAAAACCAACTTCCTGGTAAAGTAAGTAAATATGTTTTCTGAGGTAATCAAAGATTTTAAAAGCCTTATTCCATCATCTCCTCCCTTAATCTCCTGTGAATGTCTAAAATGTTACGGTCTTGTGATAGCAAGTGAAATAATAAAATTAGCAAAGGGATTATGCGTCATGGCCATTTAGGGTAGGATTAGTGGAAGGACTATTGGCCTCCATTTTCTGCGCACTCTCCTTGCCCTCTGCCCCCCTCAACCTTCAAGGTGTGATGGATGGACAGGGGCTTCCTCCCAGCAGCACCGCATGTCCTGCCAGAGGGACTTGTTTGGACACACATTCTCCACCATTTGTTAGCTGTTTATATGCGCAAAGATTCTATCACTTTTCAATTTCACTTGAGCGCCCAACAAAAGACAAGACTTGGAACAGTCTGCCTTTGATGTGCCCGTGATGACGCGAACGATTTCTCCAGTGACCCTAGGGAGCTGTGAAGCTCCACTGCACATCTTCTCACCCACCCCTCCGGGCTGGAGATGGAACCTGGGGGCCTTATCCACGCAAGGCAAGGGCTCCGGCATGCAGGGACACCACCGCCCTTCACTTCACATTCTGAAACGACTTTTTCTACCTCTAAGTCTGCATCATCTAAGCTATCAACTCAACAGGTCTTTCCTGGGATAGGTGGCAGGGAGAACTAAAAAATGATGCCATCTGGTATCCAGGAACTCAGAGTCCAAGATGAGAAACTACAAGCAACATACAACTCAGGATCCTTCTGCAGTACATTCTCCAGGATCTGCTCAGATTGTGAACACTGTAGATCAATCAGGCTCGTATCTTGAATAATCTCTTGTCATCTAAGCCTTATCACAGCTCTTGCGAGAGGGTTTCCATAATACTGATGCACTGATGCTACGGGAGGTCAATCTGAATTGGAAGAAAGAACATTCTTTCTATAAAGTAAAGTCCCGGACATTGTGAGGTGGGAAGAGGAGAAGGAAGGCCTGAAAAGTTGGCAGCATAGCCCTGAAGGATGGAGGTGAACGGAAATGAATGTGGCATTGGGGAGTGCAGAAGGTAGGATGA
The DNA here is from genome assembly GCA_004024765.1 of Zapus hudsonius. NCBI lineage: Eukaryota > Metazoa > Chordata > Mammalia > Rodentia > Dipodidae > Zapus > Zapus hudsonius. The sequence goes on from PVHP010003477.1 coordinate 55,068, forward strand.
GCCCAGTTACAAAACCACACTCCTTCTCATATGTACCAAAACTCATACTGAAAACAGAGGATTAATTTTGTATCTGTCTTCAAGTCTTTGTCCACAAAGGATCACGCACATGGGAGGAAAGCACTTGATCACTCAACTTCTTCCTCATCCTGGTAATCTTTGAGACTATGAAAACCACCCACATTCCCACTTCTACACTATATATACATTCTTGGTAGAAAGAAAGGAAAAGATCTACTCACTTTGGTAACCTTAGCCAAATAATCTTTCTCCATTACTGAATGTTGAACCAAAAGAAAGGAGAGTCATCATTATGGTAACAGACAGTAAATGAGCTTGACTTTTTGGCTCTGAAGCAGACCCACCATATGTGGACAAGGCACGAGGCTCTGTACGTGACCAGGCCTTGTTTCATTGGTGTCACAGATCTACCCTCTGTATACTGTCAGAAGGTCATGGTTGATGATCACAGAATCTTTTTGTTGTTGTTACTGGAGAATTACCTTCGAATTCATAGAGAATGAGAGTACTAACTAAATGATTACCATTAATGTCAATTTTCCTGTGTAAGAAAGGTAATCACCTAATTAACGTATAAAAGCCATCCTGACATGTCCTCAGCCTTTGTCGGCCTTCTTCTCTTTCCATGCACTACCAGTAAAGGTCGTCCTCAAGTGCAATGACACCATAGTCATTAATTCAGTGATTACAACCACGTTCCTATAGCAGTGATCAGTTTCTTCAACGCTAGCAGGAGTGTGGGAAATAGAAAATGGAGGTTTACATGGCTGTTGATTTTCTTTGTGAACGCAATTCCAGTCTTCCTATTCTTTCTTAAACCCTTTATTGACCTATACACCAATACACACAAAAGCTGTCCAGATTTCACACAGAGAACTTGAGTGTGGTGGTTTGAATGGAAAACGTCCCCCACCACCTTGTGTGCTGTGTGACTAAGCCTCGCACTTGATCCCCAGCTGGTGGAGCCTTGATGGAGAGTCTACAGTCAGCCTCAGCTCAGTCTTGCTGCCTCATCCCTGCTGACGTGACGAGTGTAACATCCAGCTATCTATTTATGACGTGATTTTTCTGTCATGATGAAGTTCCCCCTCAAAACTGTAAGCCAAGATAAACCCTTTCCTCCCATAAGCTACTTCTGGTCAGGCATCTTATCCTGCAACGAGAAGCAACTGCTGCAATGAATTGGGAAATAAGCAGACACAGTAAACGCCTCTGTCATAAGCTGCCTAGCAGCTCTGAAAGTTTTCCACTACCCTCTTTATTATGAGAGAGAGAAAGAGAGAGAGAGAGAGAGAGAAAGAGGGAGAGAGAGCATTCAAACAAAAAACTACCCTCGTAATAAAATGTTAAGTATGTAATAGAGAATTGCTCATTGTCGGTACTATGCGTACAAAGCTCCAGATTGACCATCGTACATCTAGTGCTGCCTGATCTTCTCTCCCTCCATCCCTGGCAACTACCATTCTCCTCTGCTTTTACCAGTGTCACCAGTTTAGCTGAATCATGTAAGTGCTGGCATGGAGTATTTGTCTTTCAGTCTTATTTCACTTAGTATATCTTTCAGTTTCATCCATGTTTTTGTAAATGGTAGGAATTCCTTCTTTTTAAGGGCGAAGTAATATCCCCAGGAACACAGGCATGGCTACTTTTTACCATAACCTTGCATACAGCAGAGAGCCTACTTTGAGAAAAACAGGAAATGTCTTTAAAAAATAAACTTTTTTTACAAATGAGAGTTGGTAAAAGAGCAAAAAAATCTATACACTGCTGGTTGAAATGGTGTAATCTTCAGAAATATAATGTAATGTTCATTTCCAAATTTCTTAAAGCTCTGATTATTTAACTTAAACAGGATGGCTCAAGTTCAAAGTGGCCTAAAGCTATGCTAAAATGACTCACCCAATAGAACTCAAACACTTCACTCCGTCTGATCTGGGCCACATTTAGCCCCAAGACCAACCTCAAAGCACTGTGCCCTGCCTCCCAGCTTCGTTCTGGGCTCCAGTGCATCCGGCAGAGGACAGTTTTGTTTCATCAGCACCAGGTAACAGTTCCTCTCTCATGATATGAGGGAACAAATGCAACTACCCAAGTAGACACACTTCCCAGAGGATCTACAGACAGGTGGGAAGGGCGCGTCTTCAGTGTAGACAGAGATCTCGACACCCATGAAAAGCATAGTGGGTATAGCCGGGCGTGGTGGCGCACACCATTAATCCCAGCACTCAGGAGGCACAGGCAGGAGGGTCGATGTGAGTTCAAGGTCATCTGAGATGACAGTGAATCCTAAGTCGGCCTGCGCTAGCGTGAGACCCTACCTCGAAAAACCAAACCAAAGCATGGCGAGCTGCTCTGTGGAAGGGCTTTCACCCACATCCTAATTAGCATTGTGACCTGTCTGGACTCTTCCTTCACCACCCTGACTCCCGCTCCCACCCTGTTGGTGGTCTCCCCATTAATAGCCACTTACGAGACAGGCGTAGCATCTGGCTGGCATGTTCTACTCTGGATACTCACTTGGACTCCCTCCAAATGTTCTCCTCAGTCACGTGTCCAATATGGAGACCTGGACATCTTGCTGAGGTTTTGTGCACTGTATAAAACCTAGGACCCACCTAGAATCTCATCTGACCAGGCTGAGCAAAATAATGACATAGGCAAAATCTGTCTTCATGTCACCAAGAAATTATTTAAGCAGAAAAGAAAAAAATGTAAGTTGCTCATTGGAGTCCATTGGACCTTGTCGTCAGCTATTTGAAGACAAAGTTAAGGAATGTTGGGATGCTTTTTATAAGTCTTCCTAAACATCAGAAGTATTGCTTCAGTCTCATTTCCTCAACTCAGCCAAGGTCTCCCTTCTCCTTTACCAATACTCTTCCCACAGCCCAGGCTGTGCGCCCCAAGCCAGGGTCCCACTCCATCTACGCCACACATACCTTCCTGCATCCCAGCTTAGTGGCCTGGAACTGGTACTCATAGACCCCCCTCTCTTAAGAATCTATCAGTCAGGGCTCAGTGGCTGTGTGACTCAGTGCATTGGAACTGAATGAGCAACCCTGGTCTCCAACTCATCTGTGCTGTAGAAGGCCCCACCAAGAAGTTGAACAGCTCAGGAGGATCCTACTCTGATCCCAGAAACTCAGATTCACCTTATCATTGCCTGTGTCAACTGAAAAAGTTCCACCCCAGAGGTCATGCTCGAATTCTGGTTTCTGGGAGGCTTACATGCTGAACCCCACAGCCAACAAAGCCCACAGCACTGGATTACGTCAATCCTGATCCTTTTTATTGCTGCTGCTATTGTTCTTCTATCTTCATTCCCTGCTTCTTTGCTTAATTCTATTTAAAGAGAAATCCTGCTAACTAACCAGAGGATTAGAGGAGCCTACATGCTACCCGGACCTATCAACACAGGGAAAGGTCACCAAGGAAACTTTTTCCCATGTTGGGCATTAGAACGACTGCTCGGTGAACTGAATAGTTTACTCACAGCCAGCTTTCAACATCACAACAGTTCTTTCCTGGCACTTTTATTTCCTGAGAATATGCAAGTTCTTGTGACCATTTTTAAGGAAGAAGCAAGGTTAGGAAGCTGCATCAACACTCCTCTTCAACTGTGGGAAAGAGCTCTAGCCCACTTAGATGTGAGGGAGGAAGGGCAGGAGGTGTTTCCTCCGTGCTTCTCTTGGTTTGGTGGGACGGAGTTGGTCGGACCTAGAAGAGCAATGACACAAGAGTGTCTGCTTAGCCTGAAGACCTGATAATGCACGCACACCGTGTTCCCTACGCAGCTACTATCCATGTATCCAGCGAATTGCTGCTTTTCTACTTGGAACGTGAATGTATTCACCAGGATTCAGCTCACACCTGATGAATTCAACCACTCCAACCCTTTCTCTTCCTGAGCTGGCGCGTAGCATTCTGACTGCTCTAATTTGATCAGTATTGTCAGAACAGTCTTGGGAGAAGCGCGTCACAGTCCTGAACTCAGCACAATCCTTCCTGTTGTCCCTATTAGACTCTGCTGCTCAGACCACATGGTCAGGATGGTGTTCATATTTGACATTGGTAGACCTTGAGTTCATGTCCACAAAGAAAAGCAGAGGGGTGAGGAGAGGCCATGACCTACAAGGAGCAACGTGGTAATGGTCAGCTTCAGTGAGTTCTGTTCTAGAGGAAGCGGACAATGTGAACTGAATAAAATCACACACAAATGAACTATCAGACCAGGGAGCCCACTGAAGGGGAACTCTCTTAAGTCTCTGCAAGACTTGCATGCTGCACAGAGGTTCTGTCTGTATCACCACCAAACACAGACCAAAGGGCAGAAGAGAGAGGAGTCAAGGCCCCTTTGTTATATTAGACCAGAGACTCCAATCAGCGCCAACCCTCTATCAACACTGAATCCCACCGCCTTGTTCTGCAGTGAGCTCCTTCCAACCCGAAAGGTGCCGACCTCAACTGCATAATTGGGCTGTAGGGTTATTAACAGAGACACTTTGTTCGGAGAGAGGCTGGCCCGGATGAGCTGGCAGAGTATCAGAGTCCCTTGGGAGCATTGTAAAGCATGCAGATTTCTGGGCCCCTCTATCAGAGCTTCCAATTCTGGGGTGGCTGTTGCATTTACACTCAGCCTCCTGCCCCGACCCAGGTAGCTCCTCATGATAAACGAGGGCTGGAACCGGGGGTTGGTTAAGCAAGTGCCAGCATGCCTAACTTCAGACTTGGTAATCTAGTGTTTGCATTTTGTTCTGTGTCTGCCCCTGATAATTCCATGACTAGAATAGGAATTCTCAGACCCAAGCACACTGAAAGGCAGACACACCCATCACAAGCATGGCTTCTTCAATCAGAGCTATCTCCTGGAACTAGCAGGGCTGTGCTGCCTGCCTCTGGCTGCACCCTCTAACCACCCTGGCAGGAGAGAAGATCTTTGAAAGAGGGACATTTACGCTATCACACTAATGAAACAATGCATCTGAAAGCATTAGAATTTCCCCAGGAATCTCAGACCAGGAAAAGGAAAAGGCTGAAGCTAATACCAGACGGAGGAGACTTGCTTCCGGGAAGAGATTTCACACAGTTCTGACAACTTGTCTGACCACCTTGCAGGAGAGACCAGAGGTGAGGGAGCGAAGGATGGAGACCACCTTAATTGGGAGTATTTAGTTATGCTTACCCCCTCCCTCTACTTAAACCTAAACCTCACTCAGTATCCCCAAAGAGAGATTTTTGGGGTCAAGGAGCCTCTGTATTTGTTCTTCCCAATGTGGCCAGATTGAATATATCTTCCTCTCTGCTTTTCACTATGACTCGTATCTTTAATTGGCATATTGGAGATGGTGACTGAGCCCAGCTGCCAGGCTGGTCAGCGTAGACTATAAAGTTTGTTAACATCCCTACAGTGCTGAACATCATCCTGGCCTCACCCAAGTCACTAAAGCACTTACAAAACAAGGGCTCACATGCCCTCCACCCCATGGAAAGACAGCTGTAGTTGGACAACCTGACTGTGTTCTTGTCCACCTGGCTGCCTTTGAGTTCTAAGAGGTGTGTTCTTGAATTCACATGCATGGCTGCCCCAAACCAAAGAAACCACTTCATGTAGATGAGAAAGCACAGCTGACATCTCTACTCTACTAAACCCCTTTCATGTCCCGGCTCCTTTAAGAAAGGCAAAATGAAAAGGTGTGAAGCTTAGGAAATTAATTGGCAACTTAGAAGTAATGCACTAATGTACACAACAGTTGGTGACATTGTTTTAAACTCCACTCCAGGGGCAAGTCTGGCAGTTACATGCATGCTGAGGAGGATTCCCATAACGCTTCACTAATTCTTTCATTAGATGACAGAACACAAACAGGTTTTTTTATATTAAGTTCTTTGATCTAGGCACTTCCACTCAGGTTTACTCTGAACAGTGAGCAGTGTCGTGAGATAGACCTGTAAATATTTGGTGTAAATAGCACAGGACTTTTGCTGAGTGGTTGGACTGTTTTGTGCTACTGGAAGAAGGTGCGAGGTTCCCGTAGATGGTGTTTATTTAAAATAGATGAGCTCAAACTCCAGTGGCCACCATGGTGTCCACGTGAGCAGGCACGGGTGCTTGCAGAACCAGAATGAAAACAGCCTGTGTTTAAGGTGTTCACAAGCATTTTGTTCTTCACTGCCCGGAGAGGGCATTATGTAGACATAGCAGGTCAGGGTTTCGGGATGAGGTTGAAACGCCAGTCTGGACTTGAGATAGAAGGCTGGCCTCGCTCAATGTAGAAATCCAGCCTCTAACCAGGGCATGAGTGAACAGATCAAGAGGAGCTCAGACACCTGAATTAAAATAGCTTGTGTTCTGTTGGGGCCCACCATCCCTGTCGGTTTAACATTTGATCTCTGACAGCTTTCCCCATGCCCATCTCCACCTGGGTTCAAGGCCTAGCTCAGTTACACTTGGATTCACTGCTGTGTTGATTTCTCCTCTACAAAAATCCAGATCCAATGGTAGCTACTACCTAGGACTTTAAAATAGGTTATCTTATTTTCGCTATGACTTGTATTTATAATACAAGTTTTTTATTTGTAATAATAGGTATCTGGCCTGCCCATTACTAACTGAACAGGAAAAGAGTAGTTCTAATTTCTCTTTTGCATGACTCCATTCTGCAGCTGTGCATGTTTCACTGATGTGTAGAGTTCAAATCAGTCATTAATTTAAGTTCAGAGAGGGCTCTCGGGAAGTCTAGTTGGAGGAAAGAGAAGCCTCCATATAGTAAGAGTAGACACCAAGGATGGGATTTACTAGTTATGAAGGAAGAGCCCAGAGGTAGGCTGGAGAAGGTGAGGGGAAGCCTGGCAGAGTGAGCCAAGTTGGGGTATCGCTGGTGCCGGAGAGCATGAAGACACTGACACCCCCTTGCATCCCATACCCTCAACCAATATGGGAGACCTTCTCCTCTGTACAAGTACTGGTTGCTTTTCTTGTGACAGATATCTGACGAAAGCAAGCTGAGGAAGAAAGGGTCCAATTTTGCTCACAGGTTGAGGGTACAGCCCATCATGGCAGGGAAGGCAGCTGGGCCCCCTGCATCTGCAAGGACTGCTGTCACCTATTACCTGCTTCTTATCAGCTCAGGACCCCAGGCCACGGGCGAGAGAGCATGCAGAAGAGGCCATCTGCCAACAGGCCACTTCTGTCTGCAGGGTCCAAGTCCAATTTATCAGCAGCAATGGTTTTCAAACTTCAGCATGTAAAAAACTCATCCAGGAATTTTCTAAATCATGTATTCCTAGAAGCTACCTCCAAATATTCTGAGTCGGTAGATCTAGGTTGAACCCTAAAATTCTGCCTGCCTAACAGGCTCCCAATTGATATGATGCTGTTTGTGCAGGATTCACATTTTGAGTGGCCTCCTGTATTCATGAATAAGCTACATATCTGATCATTAACCTGTTCTGTACATGGCAACCTTGGGCCGTTCGTTGCCTCATATTCTGAAATAGAGAGGGTTATTTAGCTGGGTGTTGTTTTTTCTCCTTCTATTTTCAGCAAGACTTTCTTAGTTCTGAAGAGCAGGAATTATGCCTTCCAGACACATAACAGTCAACCAATAAAGCAATTACTGGGGCAGGGAGATGCCTCAGTTGATAGAGGGCTTGTCACGCAAGCATGGGGACACCATGTAAAAAGCTGATGTGGCAGTAGGCACCTGTGCTCCCAGTGCTGGGGCGGAAGAGACCCTGGGGTAGATGGCTACCCAGGCTAGCTGAACCAGTGAGCTCCAGTGAGAGACCCCGTCTTTCAAAATAAGGTAAGAAAGATACTTCATGTAGACCTCCACATACATGTACACACACATGTACCCACCACCCCATATAAACATGTGTACAAACATGTATCCACAGACAACACACACACAATAAATAATTACTAGACATAGCAATTGATACAGTTCCCATGACTAGTCCTCCTACACAGCTAAAATATCTGAATTGCCAACATGAGCGAACAACAGAATGTAATACTGTTTCACGTTCGTGACTCCAGGAGCTCCTGACATGTGTTTATGACCCTTTTCAGGACCTAACAAAGTGGGCGTGTCCATAAATTAAATGGCTGATTCATTAAGCGATTCAAAGAGATCGCTGCTCTTTGCTCTGGATATAAACTAGTGAAGCGTCATTCTCATCCGTAACCTTTTCGTAAAAGAAGCCTCAGGGAGGAGTGTACCCATCCGTGATATGCAAGGGCAGGTAAACCACTAGTCTCTCGCGTACAATGAGAACAAATATTCTTCAATTATCTTCTATGTCCTCAGTGCAGGACAGAATCAGCAACGAGTGAGAAAACCCTATTTTCAACCACAGTATTATGTTGAAAGTGTGTATTCTCTTGCATTACTGATCTAAGAGCAATCTGTTAGGAATGAAACAGATGGCTGGAGAGCTGGTTCGCTTCAGCATCACGTGACTCTTACTATACCTTGACCTTGAATCAGATTCTTCCTCTGCCAAGTTCAGGGGACAGTTAGGTGACGATCACTGAGTGAACTGGCTTCCTTGGGAGGAGTGATTCCTTCGCTTTGTTTGGCCGCTTGGCTCTGCTTCAAACTAACAGGACTTTTGGGCGTGACTTTCCCAAATGCTAACCGGCCCGTGGCAGCTACTCTGTGAGCACCTGCCCGTCACTCTTCCCCTTCCTCTCAGAGGTCCTGGACATGTCTACCCTTCCCATTTTGTTTCCTTTTGTATTCTGTAGGCTGGGCCCAAAGGAGAACATGCACGCAGCGCGCGAAAGAGACAAGAAAGAAAGGGAGGCTGCAAAGGTCAGGCCAAGGCACAGAACTCACTGCCCGGGGTCCACAGTCATCCCCTCCCTTCAGCCCAAGGGGGGGCTCAGATGCCACCCCAGGCTGTTTCCCTCAGCTCTACCAACCATCCCAACTGAGTTGTACTGTAGTACTGGGCAAAGACTCTCTATGTAGTGCACACCATTCATAGCCAGCATAATATGGTGCTATGGTCCCTCCATTTTCATTCGTTTGCCTAGGACCTCACTCACATAAGCATGTGCTCTATACTGGGCTAGGGTGACGTCTTGAGTGGGGCCAGAATGGACATTTATCTTTATTAAGAAATGCAATGCTTGACCAATTAACAGCCAATTCAAATGCCGGCTTGAAAAATGTCAGAGCACACATTCTTGAGCACACCTGTAATAAAATTCGTCTATATTGCAAGGAAGTTAACTCAAATTACTCTCATCTTTTTATCCCGGTAGGTTCCTTGGACTCACCGCCAGGCAGAACTGCTAACTCCTGACCGTGAACAGAAGATTCCATAAGAAGCAGATCAAATACCAGTTCCACTTGCCCAAATTCATTTTCTTTGGGAAGGAATCTCTGTTTGAACGAGATAAAACGCTGCCAATTTGGTTAAAACAGAGCGCTGATAAAAGAATAATCAGGGACTGGGGAGATATCCCAATCCGCAGGATGCCTGCCTTACAAGCATGAGAAGCCGAGGAGGATTTCTCGTCCTTCGATCCCAGTGCTGGGAGGATGGGGACTGAGGACCCCCGGCACTCACTGGACAGCTATGTTAGCCTAATTAGGAAGCTCCAGGCCAATGAGAGACCTGAAGGTGGTCAGATTTCCCGAGGATTGGCACTGAGATTTCCCTCTGGTCTCCATACAGTCACACACATTTGCTCGACACCCAGGACGTGGTTCCCACGGCCTTACAACCAAAGGTCAGCCAGTGACAAGAGTCGCCTGTAGCTTAACAGCACAGAGAGAAACTTCTGCTGTGCTCTGGTCATCCAAATGGAAAATTTATGAAGGGTACAGACAGATCAGCTCATAGACTGTGCTCTAAGCCCTGGAAATAACTTATTTTTACAATTTATTCGAACAAAATGTAACGGGCAGTATAAGGTTGCTAAATGAATGTGAGTCTAGGATTCTGGAGTAGATGGTTTCCAGACTTCTTCCCCTGGAAAGACTGCAAAGCCAAATAAAATGCACAGCCGTAGCCAATACCACCCTTTCTTATCTATTTCCATTCATAAACTTGGGGGGGGAGTGGGGTGAGGGTGGGGAAGAAAGTGAATGCAAACACATGAAGTGAGATCAGTGACAAGTTCTTCACCATTTAGGGTGAGGTTTGCTAAGCCAGCACTCAGTGGGTGTGCCGGCAGAAAGAGGAAAAACGAATACAACAGAAGCAAGGAAAGGAGGTTCGTAAATGCTCCTCCTTCAGCTGATATCGTAGGAACTATTTCATCATCTCATAGCCCTGAAGGCACCCCCACTTTCACAGCCTTCCTCTAGGTCTGTTACCCTGCTCTCCCCCCCCCCCAGAGAAATAGAAAAGTCAAGATGGAGGCTGTGCAGCAGCACCTAAGGATGGAGCCTAGGGTTTCATGCATGCTGGGTGAGCACTCAGCTACAATACCAGGTTGAAATGATTCAGGAGTGGCATTACCATTCCTCTCCTTCACTCATGAATAAAAGCAGCTTAAAGAATTGTCATGCAGGGGCTGGAGGGGTCACTGCTCAGCAGTTAAGGTGCTTGCTTGCAAAGCCCCGATGGCCCTGGTTTGATTTCCCAGTGCCTATGTAAAGCCAGATGCACTAAGTGGTGCATGCGTCTGGAGTTTGTTTGCAGTGGCAGGAGGCCCTGGCGTGCTTATATTCACTCTCTCTGTTTGCCTCTTTCCCTGTCTCTCAATAAATAAATAAATAAATAAATAAATTAATTAATTTTGAGAATTATCTCATTTTAAAAAAGGGAAGAAACTGGCAACCTCTGGTGCAGCTCGTAACCCCCTAACCTATGGACAGATCCAGAATACACACTGAAGAAGGACCCCAGTGGGTAGGGGACAGAGAGGAGGGAAATGGGGACACCTTCACAAGATTTGCTCATATAATGTGTATACTTATTCATAATAAAGATATTAAATAAAAATAATAAGAAAAGGGTTATCTCATAATTTGTGATCTCAGTTCTGAAGTATGGCAGAATTTCAATAGGACATTTTGAAGAATCAAGAATGAACAAGGGTGAAGTGACTAAAGCAAGATCTTGCATTTCAGAAAGTCCTCGCTTTCTCTTTCAGACTCTGGCTTAAGATGAAGCCCAGCAGCTGTGGAAAGCTGAAGGCCCTGCTGACAGCCCTTTTCCTCACACCCACAGGCGACAGCAGATACAGTCCACAGGCCATACAGCTGGCCATAAAGTAGCGAGATAGTATAATACAAAGGAGCTCAAAGAGAGTGGCCAAGAGAATTATTAAAAATATAACTGCCTTCTGTACAAACTTACCACGTTACCAGTTTTAGAGCAATGGGCATTTTCCGGTTCCCACAGCTTGTGCTGTCATCAAAAGCAGAGTGGAATCATCCTCAGAAAAGCCTGTCTTCCCCAGTTCCCCTTTCTGTCTAATCTAGAGAAGAGATAGCATTCGGTCAGACTTTGTTTTTGGTGGGGCTGCTGATGTTAATCTGAGTCCCTTGGGCTAGGTTTAAACATGTGTTTATTAACACTGTCTTTTCTCAATCACCAAATACCATTTATTAAAGAAACCACCAGGAAATCTGATAAGTTCGGGGCTACCAATTAGCATCGAGAAATATATCATCAATGGAAATTTATGTGAATTTCACTTGGAGCTTCAGGTATCAACGGACTACGATTGTGCAGACGAAGTCTAACCATGAAAGAGCAGTTTGCTATTTTCACAGTAAAACTTTTTTAACGAGTGAAGAATTTGGAGTCTGGAATCTTAGTTAACGAGTCTTCCTTGCAGTCCTCGTTACTTAATGATCTGTGTCACGGAGACTTTGATAGGAAAATGCGGCTCCAGTTTAGGCCGAGCAGGAATCGCTAGACTAGTCAGGATTATTCTTGTTGAAGAAAATAGTGGAGTCTGTCTGACCAAACGCTTTGTAAATCCTTTCCTGTCTTTTTCAAGATGGTCACAGTTGCTGAATTCTCTGTACTGGAAGCATGTTTGGCTTCTATTTAAAATGCAAGAGAAAATAAACAGACTTGGGCTGTTTTGCAAAGCCCCAAAATAGCTCTTTCCAAAGATGAGCGCTTTACCCCACCACGTGGGGCTTCGAGAGCCCAGCCTCACAGGCTGCGGTCCCTGCTCACAAGTCATATTCTGGAATAATAAATCTGAAATTATTTCAGCTGTTTCCATTTTAGGAGTCAAGCAAATACACCAAGTGGGAAAAAACACACGCTTCCATGCACCTCACTTTTAAAAGAAGAGGTACATCTTCCAGTCTTATTATGTTCGGCGTCAAGATCTTGTACCTGAAGGAAAGGAGACTAAAGTACTGGGAACGGAACTGTGTAGCTCCAAATGTCTCCTCCTAGAATGTCACATGGCTGTGTACCTTGCTAAATCTAAGACTTGTCCTGGCCCTGATCCTGGTCTGCTGACCAAATGGAACCATTTGCAATTTCATCAATATTGCCTTTCTAGCAAGCTCGCCCTCTAGTGACACACATTGTTAACTGCAAGCTACTTGGTAATGAGAGAGCAGAGAAAAGAGATCCCTTTGAGCATTCTTTTGTGATTTCTAATAATCTACCTAGTAACATATGAGAATTGCTTGAGGATGTGCTGTTGCTTTAGGTGAAGGAAAATCCCATTAATAAGCTGCAGCTTTAAACTTCAACTCTTAGTTAATACTGAAAGTCAAAGGCGGGAGTTGTAACAACAGTGCGTTGTTACAGTGTTGCAGAGTTCAGACTTCATGCTCAGGGCCCAGCGTGTCTCCAGGCATGACTTCCCAGGGACAGTCTGGGAACTCCAATGGGTCCCAAGGAGAATAGTGTGTAGGAGGAGGCTGACTGGATGGGACAAGACCCATCTACTCGCCAAGTGCCCATGGGGGACACTTGCCACCACAAAGACCGTGTTCTTGAAAGTTTATCACCCTGTCTTTGGCTTGTTCCACAACCCATCACTCAAAGCACTTTACAGCCACCAGGAAAGGAAGAGATTTAAATGCTGCTTGAATGTAGTCAAGATACGACGTCAGAGTGAGCCTGGCATTGACATCTTTACCACAATTGCCTCATCTGCTCCTCTTCACTGCCTCCTGTCTCCAAGCTGATGTCTGGGATTGAAATGTCAGTCTGGTTTCTTTGAAGTTTGGTTTGAGTGAATAAATAGTATTTAAAGCAATGAGCTGGATACTTTGAAAAAATTTCATTGCACCCCCACACAATGAGCACCTGGATCCCAGCCGGGCCTGCCCCAGGTTTCCAGAGACTGGCTGGATGGTAGGGTCAGCTAATTGCCTCTTGTCTGGTCTATCAGGACCACTACACCCAGGACACTGGTGTCCAGTCCTGACAGAAGACAGAGCTCTAATGCGGACGCCGTTTCATACCCACATGAGCTTGAGTCACTCACTACCTAAGAGCAACTAAACTAGCTGGTCCCTAAGGTTCCTTCTGGCTCAACCTGCAAAGTACTGAGGAAACACGAATTTGCCTATTATTTTGCCTCTGTAAACCAAACTCGAGAGTAGAGGAAAGGCACTTGGGTTGGGTCAGGATGTAAGGTTTGCATTCTCTGGCAGTGGCTGCCAAGGGCTCCTTTGCCTCCTCTGTGTTTCAGCCAGAGGAAGAGCCACTGAGTAACCCCAGCTGGGGATTTATGATCACAGCAGCCACTTAGCAGATCCTCACCACACACTGGCAGGAGAGATGAGCACCTGCTTCCTAATCCCCATTTTGTGGAAGAGCAAGTCAAACTCTTGAAGGCTTGAGTAAGAAACACAAACACAAAGGACAAAATGTCAGGTCCCAGGGCCATTCAGCAACTGAAAAAAAGACTTTGAAAGGAGGGTCTTTGTTTCCTTATTCCAAGCGTCATTCTGCTTTCCAATGCTGCAAACCAATGATTTTAAACTATGAAACACAGAGCTAAGATTGGAGGAAGCTTGGAGGCAAGAAAACTGATTTTCCATGATAACAACTGCCCTCCATAGGCTCCTGGAACCAGGGTGGACGTCTGTGACCCAAGCGATGCTAGGAGATTTCTGGTCCGTCCGTATCACAGAAGGCAGTGCCTTTCCATATCGTTCAATGACACGTTCTCTCCCTCTCCACCTCATTCGCCCACTTCTCCAGACAGGTATCCTCTTTGGCCAGGCTGGTGGGCTCGAGTGATCTTCCCATCTCAGCTTCCTGACATGCAGCACCACCACACCTGCCTGGAATATTCTCTCTGAAGACTTCAGCTACAGTAAAGGCAGTCTGGCTGCCTGGAGGTCACCACAGTGTGAAGAAGCCCAGGTCGGGCCACACAGATCACACAGAGAGGATCCCTGAAGAGAGGGAGACACACAGCCAAGCCAACAGCTTCCGCTAGCCCCCTCGTTCAAGAACCCATCTGACTACAGCCACAGACAGACCCTGTGTCAGAATCAGCCAGTTGCACCACCCAAGCTTCTTCTGAAGCAATAGGAATAAAAGAGCCTTGAGTTCTGCCATTGTCAGAGCAGAAATACTTTCACCCATTTTATATCCATGCGTTTTCTCATTAAAATTAGGAACACAAGTTTCCTCACTAGAAAACATTTTCTTAAGAACGCAAGAAACACAATGACAAATTTGATTCCAGGTTTTTCTGGTGAAATCCAAAAATAAATAAGTTTCTCAGGAGGAATTCAAGGGAGGATGAATTTGAGAGGGGGGATATGGGAGTGTGGGTGGGAATTCTCATGGCTTATTATCCCTATTCATGGAAGCCGTCAAAAAGTTTAAAGAACAAAAATGTTTCTTATAATCCAGAGGAAGGCTCTTTTGTTGTTGTTGTGTTGTTTAGTGTGTGTGTGTGGCCTGTATGTACACATATGTGTGCTTGTATGTAGAGGTTAGAGGTCAACATCAGGCATCTCCTCAGTTGCTCTCCACCTTATTTTCTTTTTTTAAAAATATATTTTATTTATTTATGGGAGAGAAAGAGAGAGAGAGAGAGAAAGAGAGAGAGAGAGAGAGAGAGAGAGAGAGAGAGAGAGAGAGAGAGAGAGAGAGAGAGGCAGGCAAACAGAGAATGGGCACGACAGGGCCTCCAGCCACTGCAAATGAACTCCAGACACATGCGCCCTTGTGCATCTGGCTTTACATGGGCACTGGGGAATTGAACTTGGGTCCTTCTGCATTGCAGGCAAACATCTTAACCGCTAAACCATCTCTTCAGCCCTCCACCTTATTTTCTTGAGCCAAGGCCTCTCACTCCACTCAGCCAGTCTAGCTAGCCAGCGAACCTTGGGGTTCTCCTGTCTCCACTCCCTGAGGACTGGGTTCCAGGCATGTGCTGTCATGCCCATCTGTATGCGGCTGCCCAAGTTAGGAGCTCAAGTATTCATGCTTGTGCCGGAGCATCTTACCCATCATCCAAGGGCCTGTTTTGTACCTGTTGATGTTTCACACGTGTGTGTGGACACATATGAGCAGGGATACAGGTGGAGGCCAGAGACTTACGCGAGGCATCTACCTGGATCGCTCTCGTTTTATTTACCGAGGCATGGTCTCTTACTTGACCCCAGGGCTCACCAATGTGGCTAGTCCACCGAGCCAGCTGGCCTCAGGGAGCCTCTGCTCTCACCTCCCAAGCACTGGGATCCTAGCATTTCTAGAGGTGCCAGAGAGTCAAGCTGCTTTTCACACTTGCATAGCACGCACTTTCTTCACTGAACCACCTTGCATCTGTTCGTTTTGCTTTGTTTTGTTTTAGACAGGGTCTCACTCTGTAACCAAGGCTGGCCTGGAACTCGGTATGTAGTCCAGATGGTCCCCAAGTTCATGTCAATTCTCCTGCCTGTCTGCCCGGTGCAAACCACCACAGCTGGTCGGAGAAAAGCTCAAAAAAGTGATCTCAATTCAGCCAATAGTAAAATTTACTTCTGCCCCTTTTTGTCTTAACACAATACCTTTTGAGAAAAATAAGTAAATAAAAGGGGGAAGGGCAAAGGCCATACAAAATTCCTGCAGGTGGCATTTAAGAAATGTGTAGTTTAACCAAGTCTCGAAAAGGAAGGCACTGATCCCAAATCAAAGGCCCCCTGTTTAGGAGGGGAGTAATAGTCCTCTTTGGGAACAGATACTCGGAGACAAAGTACACCTAGAGGAGACAGATTCAAGTGGTGGCTGAGAGCCAAGGGATGTAGTGGGAGGAAAAGAGAGCAAGTTAAAGGAGGGACCCAGGGAGACTAGTTCCGTGTGACTATCACTTCCAAATACGCTAAGAGTGTGCTCCTAATGACACGCCTCTCACCTGTCATTTACACTTTCTAGGAGAGAAAACTAAGGCCCAAGGTACCAGGGCCTGTTTGTGTCCAGGGCACGACCTGGGTTGAAAAAGGAGGTCACGGCAAAACCAATGCCAATGGAGTTCCCAAAGAATTTCCTATTTTAGTCAGCCTCACACACACCAGGCAAGCACTTGACTACTGGACTAAATACCAAAGCCAGCTCTGACCGAAACTAAATGAGAAAACTCAAAACCTGGGGTTGTGGGCGGAAGGAGTTCTTGAGCTAACACTTTGCCTGTGGGGAGACACACTCCTCACTGGCAGAGAGTGAGCCAGCATCTGACAGCAGAACAGTGCTTGATGGAATGTCAGGAGACAGAACCTGCTATGTAGCCTTGAAGGAAGCACTTACTGTCCCTGGACATCCACCATCACCAAACACAAATGGTAACAGATCATTGGGGCATGTGACCTCTCTGCCTGGCATGTACTCAGGGCTGGGGTTTGCCTGCTGCAGGTCACAAACCTCTCTTTCTTTGCCTCAATTACCTCGTTGTAAAAGAGGAGTATAATCGTGTCCATCCCCGAGGACTGTTGTGCAAATTCAATGAGTAATAATTTATTCAGGGCATGGAATAGAACCTGACACGTAGCAAGCATAAAGTAAATGTTAGTTAAAATGACAAGGGTAATTATTCTCCTGTCTCACCAGGAGGTTGTGAGTGTGATAAAGAGCTATACAGTACTCTGTGGAAATGAGCAGCTTTTTTTGTTGGTGGGGATGGAAAATGGTAGAGCTGCTATGAAAACGGGGGGGGGGGGGATAGCAGCTCCTCAAACAATTAAAAACAGAATTACCACACAGTCCCATAACTCCACTTCTGGATAAGAACCCAGAAAACTGGAAGCAGTTGGCATAAGTCATCCTTTCCCTACTGGATGGTCTTGGCACTGGTAGAAAATCCACGATGATGACTCTCAGGGTTGGCCTGACTGGACCTCCATCCATCCATCAGTCCATGGGGGTTCTAATGGGAATTGTGCTGGTGTATCAACCAGCAAGAGGACAACCGCTGTCTGAATAATACTGAGTTTTCTAACTCAATACATAAACCATTTCTCCACTTATTTAGAGCTTTCTTAATTTCCTTCAGAAATATTTTGCATTATTGGTATTTAAGTTTTTTGATTCTTTTGTTACACTTATTCCTAAGCATTTAACTCTTTATTTTCTATTGTATTAGTGTGCATGTCTATGGGAGGGAGGGAGGGAGATAGAGAGGGAGGAAGGAGGCCAGCCCTCTTCCTCCACCTCATTCAAGGCAGAGGCAGGGTCTCCCCGAATCCCACTTGCGGTCAGCATCAACAGGGAATACACAGCCCACCAAGGCTTCCAGCCTTTTATGCAGGTCTGGGGATTGAACTTATGTACTCTGGCTTGAACAGCAAGTGCTTAACCCACTGAGCCATCTCCCAAGACCCTTTTCAACCTTTTCGATGTCGAGAGGGAACATTTCCCACCTTGTTGTGACGTCACCCACTGGACAGGACAGAACGTAGGTGAGGAGGGATGACAGTGGATCTGTAACCCACAGAACTCCTGAGAAGTTACCACAGGTGTTTCTGCTCAGTGCCTACTGAGGAAGACCATGGTGGGGCTGAGGAGATAGCTCAGTGTCACCACACTAACTGAGGACCTGTGTTCAGATCCCAGCACCCAATTAGAATCAGGGCATGGTGCAGCCTACGCCTGGAATCCTAGTGCTGGCGAGGCAGCGCTAAGAGGGTCTTAAGACTTGCTGGCCAGCGACTCTAGATGAATTAGTGGGTGCTGGGCTCAGTGAGCTAGACAAGCAATTGAGGAAAGCAGCTGCCCTCACCCCCTGGCCTCCACAGGGGTACTCATACACATGCACGCACAGACCACACACACATACATGCACACATACCACATCCACACGCAAAAAAGAGAGGCTTTGACAAAATGGGAGACATTGGGCGATGCATCTAAAATGTGCCAACCCACTCCTATGTCACTCCCAGGTTATGACAGAAAAAGAGGAGAAAAAGAAAAAGAAATCAAAGTACCACCAAGTCATGTTCCTTCCAAACCCCCGGTGGCATTGTCCTCAGTGTCCCCAGTCACCTATGGAACTGCACCAAGGGCCAGCACTGGGGGGATGGGAGGGCAGGGAAATGAAAACCTTGACTTTTCCACCCTAAAGGACCACACCTAATATGTCAGAATCCACCCAATTCCAGGGAAGGGGCAAGAGGAGAGAGAGAAAGAGAAAGGGAGGGAGGAAAAAGAGAGAGAGAGAGACTGAGAGCTAGAGAGAGAGCGAGAGCGAGAGCGAGAGCGAGAGCGAGAGAGAGAAAGAGAAAGAGAGAGAGAGAGAGAGAGAGAGAGAGCGCCAGAGAGCAGGGGGAGACAGAAAAGGAAGCCAGAGGACTAGAAAAACTGTACCCCACATGGTTCAAACTCGTTCAACTGCAAGGTGATTGCTGAGATTAGACACCTTTGAATGAGCAGAACCCTGGAGCCTAGGTCGCAGCAGCACAGGCATGTGAGGACGCTTCTCACGGCTTGGGGATTAGGAGGAGAGTGTTTGCTTAAGCTTCATAAACCCTAAAATCACAAAGAGCCTAGAAGAAATTACCAGGCTCGAGTCTTGGTGGCAGCGCCTGTGCCAAACTTGCCTGCATGGTTCTTTTCTTGTGAAAGGCAAACACAACTGAGGAGAAATGACCTTCCGGATCCGGGAGGCACATCACAGGACGCTCACCTCAGCTGTGCCATGGAAAGGTCCCGAGGGAGGAGAGGCCAGAGGAGGATGTGCCCCAATTCTGCAAGGGCATGGGGTTCCCCATGGCTCAGTGTTTGCCCTTCAGCACCTCTCCAGGAACTGACCAGGGCCAGCACTGTACTGAGTTCCTAGATAAAGGACTTTCCCTGGTCGTTCCCTCAAGTTTCTCACAGTTATGATGGGAAATATAAATCACATGAAATCTATTGCAGACCTTGCAATGCAATGGTGATACATTCCTATAATCCCAGCACTTGGAGGCTAAAGTGGAAAGATTATAAGGGCAAGGGCAGCTGGGCTGCAAGAGAGACCTTCTTCAAAATACTCGATTGCAGGCCATAATATGGGATGCCATCAAAAGCTAACAGGAAGTGAGATATAAGAAGTGAGGCAGGAGGACCCCGATGCCTAAACAAACACCAAGGTAGGTAGGACACGAGCTGAACACAGGCTGAAGGAGGCTCCTCGGCCCTGGGAACCCTAAATGGACTCGGTGAGAATACTTCCCAGGAGCTGCAAGGACAGTAGAAGGTCTTTTCATAGCAGGAACAAAGTGTGCAGGTCCCTCTCACCTGACCAGAGTATTTTTCAGGAACAATCCAGGCCCAAACCAGTTGCCTGCTGAAGGCAACAGGTAACTGTAGAGTAGGTATGTAAAAGGCTTTGCACCGCTCTGACATGTGCTGGGCCTTCTGCTGTCCTTTACACCAACAGAGACCTAAAGGGTCTGCAGGCCTGTGAGAGACCAGGCTGTGTGCCCAGAGGCATTCAACCAGTAAGCTGGCCTTCTCGGCAACCAGTGACCAGTACTGCTTAGTGGTGTCTCAGTAGAAATATCAAGACCCCGGAGGTCAAAAAATATGGAAGTGAGAGGGTACATAAAAGTCCAGGAAAGAGAGGTCTGGACAACCTTGTTCCAAACTCAGTCAAGATGGAAAAGAAGGTCCTCCTCACTTCCTCCTGCCTTCCAACCCAGAGAAAAGTCCAAATAAATTGCTTCTAGAGCCTTATGGATGTCACTGGAGAGTCTCACCACCCAGGACTGGCACCATGTGGAGGTATGAAGTAGACTTCATTCACTCTGGGACAGAGAAAGGGAGAGAGCAAGGCAGCCATGCGCCACACACATGTAATTCCAGCTCTCAGGAGATTGAGGCAGGAGGATCCAAGCTCAAGGCCAGCTTGGGATACTTAGAGAGACCTATAGGGAAAGGGGCAGGAGGAAGGAAGAAAAGGAAAGGTTAGAGAGAGCCTGACAGGCTGACGGACAGAGACAGACTGATTTGGACACACTGACCGGGTCCTTTTACACTCAACACACAATATATTTCCCAAGGGCAGAGTTCACACGTCACACACTGAGTCCCTGATCCCCTGGTGCTTCTGCTTGACCAGAGTGAGAACTGGCCAGAATGCCCAGGCAGAGCTGGACACTTCTGTTCATGACCATCACTTGACACCTCTTAGAGAAGGGCAAAGTTTTTGTACCAAAAGGGATCAGGAACTGGACAGATCTTGACACAGCACACCTGCCTTTTGGTGCTAAGCCAGTGGACCTTGCTCAGAAAGTCTTCTGTTTCGCGAGAGGCACTGGCGGAACAGCATGACCAGGGAATCCCACAGGTGTCTGTTGGAAGTGAAGACTTCCTGGGGTGGAAACTAGACTGGACACACAGTTCAGGCATTTCCATTGTATTGATAACCTTGGAGAATTTCCAAATGCTATCATTTAAGTTTCAGGACAACTCTTAGAATGAATTTGGGAAGAAAATACTGCCCCCGTTACACAAATGAGGAAGCAGAAGCCCACCCAAAGATCAAGTGTCCGTACCTGGATGTCCAAGTCAGAGAAAGATAAAAACGTAGATCTTGATTCTTCTTTTCTCCATGTGCCTAAGTGTAGGTCACCATCCCTTCCTACAGTGCTCGGTTAGATGGATCTGTGGCCTTATTCACCAGTGGGCAGAGTGGATGAGCTAACAGATACTAATTTTACAACTAATGATAATTTACATGTGTGTTGGCTTTCAAATTTTCAAAGCACTTCTTGCATTTAATGAGCTACCCAGCTGGTTCTTGTGAAGCCAAAAAAAAAATGCATCTTAAGCATCCAATTCGATTTGACAATATTTTCTTGGTACTTGACAGAAAACTTCCTGTAGAGAAGTCAAAGGTTAGCATTCAGTAGAAAAACACTGAGGGGATTTATTTCAGGCCAAGACATCCTCTCCACTGAAAAGAAGTTTCTCCCTCAGATTTGCTTTTGGGTCATTTAGCATTCTCACTCAAAGAAAAATTAGTTAAGTAAACACGGGGAGGGAGATGGGGAGCCACTTTGATTTGAAGCTGTGCACAAGACATTATCCAGAAATGCACTGCTGTGAAACACTCAGCTCCTCAAGCATCTGACATCCAGCACCGTGATGGCTCTGAGGGTTACACTGATCTCTCTCATGCGGAGAGGTAGGTGGGATACACCAGTGAATGTGTTCCTTCCATTGGCCACGTGGCACTGTGAACCCAGCAGCTTGCTGGACAGGCAGAGGGCATGATGACCCCCAGAACAATGTCTTTCATGACACGTTCTCCCTTTCTCCCATTACAACCAAAAATCTTTACTGATCACCAGGTATCAGCTGTGTTGATTAACCCCTGACGGGAGCTCTCAAGTTCAAGTAGCTTGGGTTTTCTTGGCCAAGTAGAAATGGGATTTCTGAACTCTTTCCAGGGAGTAGTTTAAAAAGCTACCAGACAAGGGGCACACTTCAGTGAATGCTGTGGCCATCCCTCACCTGGCCCAGTCTTTCCTCAATCCTGGCCTTGAGACTTCTCTAGGGATACGTAGATCAAGGATGGCTGGATCTCTGGGGGAGAACAATGCCACAGAATTCCTTCCCAAGGCAGTTCTTGGATATCAGCTCCGTCCCTCCTGGCCTAAGAGGCATTCACTTCAGTGAAAGGGCAGGGAAGGCAGTGAGGGGTCCATCCATGCTGAGCTGAGATTAGAGCCAGAAACTCAGTGTGGACATGGCGTGTGGTAAGTTTACAGGAGCTGCTGCAAAGTGGTGAGTGAACGTGGAGACAGTGCTGTTCTAACCCAGCTCACTCAGTGACCAGGCTCGAAATAGAGACTGGAGCACCTCTTGACTCTCACCCCAAGGACCTTGAACAAAGCACCTGAACTCTCCTTCATGAAAGGGTTCTTAAAGGCATCTTTCCCATAGCCCCTTAGAGATGCACCCTGGTGTTGCTGCTATAACTAAACCAACTGACTTGACCCATCTCTGTCAAAGTGACGTCCGTATTAAAGAAAACTTAGCAGTGAGCATATCAGAAGAACGCCCTGTATTAAAGGAACCTTAGCAGTAGGAATATCAGAATAATACCCCAAAAGGCCTGTCAAAACCACCTGAGCCTAAGTCCAGAGAGGTGATTTGGATGAGAGGCAAAGGTGTCCTGCCATATCTTTTCCTTGTTCCCCTCTCTCTCTCTCTCTCTCTCTCTCTCTCTCTCTCTCTCTCTCTCTCTCTCTCTCTCTCCTCCCTCATTCGCTTTTTTTTCTAAAATTGGATCAAGCTATGTTGCCCAAGCTAACTTTGAACTTCTGGGTTCAAGCTATTCTCTTGCCTCAACCTCCTGCAGGAGCACACCATGAGGGCCACTCTGAGAAACATGGTCCTGTGGAGCTAGGCGTGCCACACACTGCTGAGGGAAACTCCTTCCAGCCCTAGGGTGGGGCACACCCAGAGCCCACACCTGACAGCCAGAGAATGCCAGGCCAGACTGGAAACAGGAGACTGCTTTGTCTGAGCAAGGATGGCATCTGATCCTCTGGGAACCACTCTGCCCTGTGCCCTTCTAGCGCTCCTGCCAGGATGAATCTCCCTCTCCAGAAACAGCGAGGCTCTCCTGACCACCAGCCACCACTTCCCACGGTAGCTGAAGGTGCTATCTTGGTACCTTACCTGATGACCCTGTACCCCATGTCAAGGCCCCACATGACATGCTGTGGGGTGACACCCTTCACTTTCCACAGCCGAGTGA